>JAODGE020005650.1:0-43944 GCA_027574965.2 Ecitophya simulans
AGCGTTTCTCTGGCTCCCTCAAGCTGCCCAACGTGTGCCGCCCTCGCATGACCGTTTGCCTGCTGTGCGATCTCGTGCACGAGGATGTGGCCAAGAAGGTCGGCATGCCCACGATGAACCAGGAGGAGCTCAAGAAGCTCAACAAGAACAAGAAGTTCGTCAAGAAGATGTGCAACCAGTACGACACCTTCCTGTGCTCCGAGTCCATCATCAAGATTGTGCCCCGGCTCGTCGGCCCTCATATGCTCCGTATGGGTAAGTTCCCGACTGTGTGCACCATGGCGGAGTCCCTGCCCGATAAGGTCATCGAGCTCCAGTCCACCGTGAAGTTCCAGCTGAAGAAGGTCCTGTGCCTGGGCACATGCGTCGGCCACATGGAGATGAACGAAGACCAGGTTCGCCAGAACGTCATGATGGCGCTCAACTTCCTCGTGTCCCTCCTCAAGAAGAACTGGCAGAACCTCAAGTCCGCCTACATCAAGTCCACCATGGGCAAGCCTCAGCGCATCTACTAAGGGATTAGCCACCGAAATGAATAACCTCTTTAATTTCTTATTTCCACTCTAACACACACAAAAAACCCTAGCAACAAGAAAAGAAGAACAGGCATAGTAACCGTAAATGCCATGCATCCACTTAAAAAAGTGTGGCGCTGCAACCTTGGAGGCTGGACCTAGGTTGGGTCATAGAGCTGCTGTGCATTCACCCCTTGACCGATTAAATGAAGCATTTTCTGTTTCTCATTCTTTCTTCCTTACCTGGTTCCACCCACTCTTGCCTCCACATACACACAACATTTTAATTTCAAGGACACACCCGTGTGTATTTACCTCTTTTCTACTTGATCATGCCGACTATTGAGCAGCTGAAGAAGCGCGCCGAGGTTGTGCGCACTGGTGGCAAGGGCTCCGTCCGCCGTACCGTGAAGACTGCCCACAAGAACTCTGGCGACGACAAGAAGGTCCAGGGCACCCTCCGCCGCTTGGGCGTAAACCCCTTCAACGGCCTTGATGAGGCTATCTTTTACCGCCAGGACGGCTCCGCCTTCTACTTCTCCAAGCCGAAGGTGCATGCCTCCATGCAGACCCAGTGCTTCGTCGTTTCTGGCGACTACCAGGTCATGTCTGCCGAGGAGGCTGATGCCAAGAAGGAGTAAATATTTGAGCATGCGAGTTCGCGCTGCAGCTCCTCCCCACCGCTTCCACTCTCCCACCTTTTGCCAATCTCCCAGTTTAGCGGGGGGATGGGGGATGGAGGGGTGTGAGGGATCTGCGGTGGCACGGTTTTGTGATCTAGCTTGTTTTCATTTCAGTTTACTTCATTAAAAAAAAAGAAAACGTTACTAACGTATACCTTTCGTAATAACTGTGTCGAATGCGAGGGAGCCGCTCATCGTATGACCATCTAAAGTGAGTGCGGTGACACAAGGAGAGCCCATGGTCAAAGCCTGCAATACCAACTCCTTTTTTTTGATCAGTGACATCGCCCAAGTTAATCTTTGCTCTGTTCCTCTGTATTTATCTTCATTGGCTCGTCGCCATTTAGAATTCTCTTCAACCATATCGACGATTGAGAGAAGCAGTGGGCAAACTAACGAATATTCAAGCAAGGCGTTAGGGAGACCGATAATATAACAACGATAACAGCAATAGAAATATAAGAAGCGGGTACTATAATCAAAAGGGACCCCAATGATGCAAGCGGACGTCAACACGAGCGACACTATCGAAATTAAGCGATACACATACAAGTCTGGCGCGGTCTATGAGGGCACCTTCGATGGAGAAAAGCGAAGTGGCCGTGGGCACTGGGCGCACCCACAGGGCGAGGTGTACGAGGGCGAATACAAGGAGAACAAGAAGGACGGCCTTGGCATCTACAAGTTCCCCAATACCGGAAGCCGCTACTGTGGCAATTGGTCTGAGGGGAAGATGAATGGAGAGGGCATCTACTTTTTCAACGATGAGGGCACAGCCTACTACTGTGGTAACTACACACAGGACAAGAAAGACGGCCGCGGCCACTACCTCTACGAGACCGGAGTAATGACCAGTCAGCAGTGGAACATGGGCACCCTTGTTCACGAAGAGGAGACCAAGCCGCTGGAGATGGTGGAACACGCCATCTATGTGAGCGAACTACTCCACAAGGTGCAGGAGGTGGCCCCTAGGGAGATGGGGGAGATTCCTCCGCCATCGGAGGTGCGCACCTTCCAGTTCCACTCTGGTGCCACCTACACTGGACAGTACTCAGGGACCAAGAAGCACGGCCGCGGCTACTGGCTTCACCCCGAGGGCGACAGCTATGAGGGCCAGTTTGAAGGCAATAAGCACAATGGGTGGGGCGTGTACATCATTGGGCGGACCGGTAAGAAGTACGTGGGCCAATGGAAGGAGGGGAAGATGAACGGAGTAGGCGTGTACTTCTTTAATCCTCAGGAGACACAGTACTTTGTAGGCCGTTACGTTGACGATGTGAAGTGCGGGCGCGGCATGTATCACTTCGCAGAGTCGGGCAATAACATGCTGCAGATGTGGGAAAAGGGGCTGCTGAAGCAGGAGACCCGCGCTGACGAGGAGATCACGGCGGACTACACTGCCGCAATTCAGAAGATTATGGGAATTGTGACGCCGTTGGCACCAAACTATGAGCCGATCGTGCTCGCTGCCACTGAGTCTCCGTAACCATCGGGTGGCGGTGGTGGTGGTATTTGCATGTAATGATTGGGCAAGCGCAGTGCACATCCAGATGCAGTACTCGAGAAAAAGGCACATACGCGCGCACAGCACACCAACTAGATGTGTTGCAGTGCGAGGGGTTATGGGAAAGGCTATGTTGCGCGCGAGTAATAAACTCTCCTTGTTTCTATCAGTTTAGCGACCTTTATATTTGTTAATGATTTTGCCGCTGAACACACGCACGCGCTATTTTTTTAAAATCAATTTTCAGGTCTAAATAGCTCACACTTTGGACCCTCACCATCTCTCTCTGCTTGTGTGAGCGTGGAAGTGGGATTGCACGATCAACGCAGTCGTCATTGCAGTTGAATAGATGTGCTCTGCTCCAGATGCTGAAGCGTGTGCATTTATGCACCACTCACCTATATCTCATCTGATGCTGCCATTCATTTCCCTCCCCCTTTTTCGCAGTGAATGCTAATTACACATGGTCACTATTGATTTTTCTACAGTCTTCTGTTCGTCACTGGATGGTGAAATGCCTGTCCTGATTTCTTTTTGTTATTAGAACAATACTATTTCCCCTGACTGTACTTTGATGGTCTCCTCCATCCCCCTTGTTTCCCCCGCCTTTCCCCATGTGTATTGTGGTGGTGGGCGAGCTGAGGGGGATGGGCTAATGTGTGTTGGCGATAATAGAGCGAACGGGCTGTAGGGTCTACAGCGCACCCAGTGCTACGGTGCCTGCACGAATGAAGTCGACTATGTACGGCCTCAGAGAGAGAGCATGCGGAATTCCACGAGACTGTAGCGGACTTTTACAGTAATAAGAGGATCTCTCTCTTCTTTTCCTTGACAGTAGCGTAACGAATCGTTTGGCTGCTTGCGATACCTTCCATCATTGTGTGTATTCGCACACACACGCAGAATGAAGACACTCTTATTTTTCTGTGCATCTCACTGCTTTACTGTCCCCATCACCTTTCATTTATCAGCATTTTCTCGCATACGTAGCAATTGCGACCACAACAGAAGGGTATTTTAAATACACACACTCGCACACACACGCCTGATTGCAGTG
Source organism: Ecitophya simulans (assembly GCA_027574965.2). NCBI lineage: Eukaryota > Metazoa > Arthropoda > Insecta > Coleoptera > Staphylinidae > Ecitophya > Ecitophya simulans. The sequence goes on from JAODGE020005650.1 coordinate 3,760, forward strand.
CTCTTTCTATCGATAGCAATATCAAAACAAGCAAACAGCGGATCACATACCGAGCACATCGCATCCGATCAGAGTAAATGAGCTCACTGAAGAAGACTGCCCTGCACGCCCTACATGTGGCGCGCAAGGCGCACATGGGCGAGTTTGCCGGCTATGATATGCCAATCTTTTATTCTGGGATGGGTGTACTCAAGGAGCACCTCTACACTCGCGAGCATGCCGGTATCTTCGACGTTTCACACATGGGACAGTTCGAAGTGCGCGGCGCTGATCGCGAGAAATTTATCGAGTGGATTTGTCCTGTAGACATCAAGTCTCGCCAGATTGGTCAATTGGCCCTCACCATGCTGATGAATGAGGAGGGCGGCATCCTTGACGATTTCATTGTCACCAGATACGAGGACCACCTCTTCCTCGTCCTCAACGCAGGCTGCAAGGACGCTGACATGATTCACATTAACAAGCTGAAGGAGGAGTTCAAGGGGGATGTACACATTGCGCCTCTTGAGCGTTCTCTTCTGGCACTTCAGGGCCCCAAGGCAGCGGAGATTCTCTCTACCTATGTCGAAGGGATCCCTGACCTAGACTTCATGTACGGCAGACAGAACGTCAGCATCAAGGGCATCTCAGCCCAGATCACTCGATGCGGTTACACCGGTGAGGATGGCTTCGAGATTGCCGTGCCAGACGCTGATGCAGAGAAGTTTGTTGACTTGCTAACGACGCTCAAGGCTGAGCTCATCGGCCTTGGGGCCCGCGACAGTCTTCGCCTCGAGAGCGGCTTGAACCTATATGGACACGAGCTAAACTTAGGTACCAATCCAGTTGCGTCGCGCTTCATGTGGGCCATCTCGAAGAGCCGTATGGAGGCTGGCGGCTTCGTTGGTCACGAGAAGGTGAAGTATTTCAAGGAGAATCCCGCAGCAGTACCCCAGCTTCGCGTCGGTGTGCTCGCCAGTGGGCCAGGCCCTGGCGCTCGTGAGGGCACCGTTATTGAGATGGGAGGCAAGCCAATTGGCAAGCTTACCAGCGGCTGCCCGTCGCCGTGCCTGAAGCGGAACATCGGTCTCGGCTACGTGGACCGTGAGGTGGCGAAGAAGGGAACCCGCGTCGACCTCGTTGTTCGTGATCGCCGCTACCCCGCTGAAATTGTGACTCCCCCGTTCGTCTCCACGCGGTACTACCGCAAGCCCTAGTGGGGGAGCACGACCATCAGCAGTGCAGGCTCCGAGGATGACACAATTACACACTCTCGTCTCGGTAACCGCCACCTCATAACACACATATATATAATTAAATATATTTGCAAGCGACACACTTGTTTTCTTTCTCTGAACGTAATGAAACAGAAATTACACGTATGAATGCATGTGCGCGCACACAGACAATCCCCCCAAAACGTCACTCTCTCCCCCTCTTTAGTGTGCCGTAAGTCAGTGTGGGACTAGTATCCACTTACCGTCGCTATCCCTGACAATATGGTAACATACCAGGCACTAAATGATGATGTGAGCGATCATCAGAGTTTTCTTTCTCAGTCACACATTAACTTTTCGAAACCGATGTTTCTCTTTCTTTCTTGCGCCATGTCGTTTCCCTTTTCCCCTTTTCTGTTTCACTGGCACGCGAACAATATGACATTAAAACAACAAGAAGACGGTAAACACAAACAACAATACGGAGACACTACAGCCTGTGGAAAGACTGTTGGTGCTAGAGGTGCACAGGTCTGCGCGAATGCCTTCTCTCTGAGGGGAGGGGGGGGAGAAGGAGAAACGACCCCTCCCGATGAGTGCTTGTCTCCATTACTGTGACTCTGTTGCCTCTGACAGCATGGAGCGTTCATGTGCTAGCATCGATGCTGATTTCCCTTCCTCCTCTACGTATCTTCTTACTTGCGGACACAAAAGGCACACGGTACTGAGGAGACACAAATCCGTAGCACCTCCATTCTCTCTCCTCTGATTCTGTACCACAAGGTATATTTGCATTACTTTTTTAAATCCCTTTCAGCAGAGCGCAATTCCTTATCTCTTGCTCTCCCACAATTTGTAACTACTTACATATATATATATATATATATATATTGGCTCACCGGTCCTTTCAAGCCACTCTGCTGTGTATAAATAGGCCTGTACTCGTGACCACTGCATTTGATGGAAGCCGCTAGCGCAGACATGCTTTCCAGCGAAGCGCTGCAGCAGCTGCGATTGGAGCGCACTCTTCTACAGGCGGAGAGAGATTTTTTGAGGCAGGAACTGGGATCATGCGCGGATATCTCGGCACGTGTGATGACCGCCCGCCACAACACCGCGGTGCTGGAGTGCCAGCTGCTGAAGGCATATCTCAGGTCTAAGCGATCCGGCAATACTGCAGCTTGTGTGGCAATAGAGCAGAGAATGCGCGAGACGGCGATGAAGGAGCAGCACAAGGCTAATCAGCTGGAACAACTTCTTCAGTCCGTTCAGAGTGATGTCCAGGCAGTTTTAGAGGGGAGCAATATACCACTGAAGGATCTCGAGGTTGCTATTCATGATGTCAAGGCAAACAAATGAACTTGACACTCTCGCGTCGTCTCCTATTGAGCGCACGCATACCCAGATTTGCGTTCTTGGTATACCTTACTCTCACTTCTTCTTTCGTATCCTGTGACCTTGACATTCGTCTCTTGATCACTCTGCTTCTCTAGCCTACAACACGTTAATAACTTTGCACTTGTGCGCGCACTACGATCTTCTCTTTTTCCCCAGACAGATTCCTTGGGTTTTGCAAGCACTTCTAGCAGGCAATGGCTACTGCCGCTTTCACTTCTTTCCACTTTCTCTCTTTACATTTTTTTTGTCTCTACTGAAGCTAGGCACGACGACTTGAGCAGTGACAACGCAGTAACGTACGCACAATACAACACTTGCATGCAACGTGCAATTGCGTCTATTCCACTTCATTTTGGTGTCCCTTATTTTCTGTTTCTTATTATTATTATTCATTTTACTAAGAAAGTATTCACATAGGCGCGACGTACTGGCCTTTCCTGACATTTTTTTTTCTCCCCCAATTTAGAGAACAGCTCCTCAGTCAAGGTTACCAGTACCCACATCTCGTCCAGGTCTTTTGCTAAAAGGTGACATTATTGTTATTTCTCTTCATATTCAAGCTGAGGTGTGCCGGCTATTTCTTTTTTTTTTTGCTGTCCGGAGCTGGAGGTGGTGTATTGCTTCAAATATCCCCCCCCCTATAGTACTTTTAATTTGACCGGACGTTCTTTGGTGTGGGGCTGAAACGTTGCTGTGGCATTGCGCAATTTGGTCTTTGCTTGTTTTTTTTTGGGGGGTTTTATTCCCCTTTGTTTCTTTTTGCCTTTCATTCCCTGTGCCGCCGTTATCAGAGTGGACTATCTCTACCACCCTGCCTCCACTACTGCAACCCCTTGCTCTCATCTGCGTTGCCAATTTACGTTTGTGGCAAGATGGGTGCTTGCTGCTGCTGTTTTCCGGGGCTGCTTGATGAGTCTGCTGACGGCAATCAGTTTCAGCAGCATCAGCGAGGAGTACCACAGAACCGACGCTACAGCCAGGCACTCCACCAGAACCACGCGGCCCCTTCGATAAAGAAATGCTGCAACATCTGCGGCATCTATGTCGATTCCACACTTTTTGATGGCCACCGTGAGATATGTAGAGCTAACCATCGCCGTCAAGCATCTCGACCAAACCAAGATGGTTGTCACAAGGTAGAGGCGAGCGTGGAGCCTGATGGAGCGAGCACGAAAACCGCTCGACTTCCGGGGCCGGATAGCGAAGGTAATCAATGTGTTGTGTGCCTAGACGAGCCGCGCTGCTACGCGTTCCTGCCGTGTGGACACATTGCATGCTGCAAAGAGTGCTCCAAGTGTCTTACCCACTGCCCGCTCTGTCGGCAACTCCGCGAGGGCCTGTGCTATGTTTTTACCGAAGTTCTCTCCCGGTACCGTTGCAAGCACTGTAGGTACTTCATCGCACCCACCTTGTTTGATGGACACCGCGAGGTGTGTGCGCTGCGACAGCGGCAAATTCAGCTCGAGGGTGCACTCATAGTGGTGGAAAATACCTCCGTGACGTCGTCACCTCAGGACCCCACGAATGCTATAGATGGCGAGGGTTCGACTTCACCTCGTCCCCCTCACCAAATGTGCCTGGAATGTGGAAAAGAAGCGGAACACTTGTCGCTTCTCGTGCCGTGCGGGCACTGTGTTCTCTGCCCCACGTGCTCTCGGACGCGCACAACATGCCCAGTTTGCTTGCAAGACATTAGCAATGCGGTCACAACGTATTAGGGGGGGGGGGGCATGCCGCTCATGGAGGTGGCACCTATTGACATCTACACTTAGGGTCCAAACTATCCGGACTCCAACTCACTCCCCGTATATGGGTGTGCAACTGGCTTCCATCGTGGGCAACCAAAAAAAGGCCGTTCATTCGCATCGCGATGGCGGATTATTATTATTAGTTTTCTTTGCAACAAGAAGAAGAGAGAGGGATAGAACGCTATTTACCTCTGTAGGCACGTGTCACTGCTGCTGCAATGACAATTTTCTACTCGGGTGTGCTGTGCATCCCTGTGTTTGACGGAGCACAATCCTTGCAGCGCTTAATCATCTCCCTTTTTTTATATTTTACTGAACATACAGTATTACTGCTGGCCTCTTCCTTTTACAATTTTCACGTACTTGCAGTCCATCTTTTCTTTTTTTCCTGTGCTTCATATACGTTCGCAATATTGACGATAGGGTGTTTTTTGTCGCCTGCGTTGAGGTTGCTGAACGGGGGCGAGAACATCCATAGAGCGAGCTTCCCCCCTCCCCCTCCTGCTGATTCAGTACCCGCACAATTTAGCAAGGAAGTACGCACACTCTCTTACAAGCGCAGGTACAAAGCTACTTACATAAGATTCTCTTCCATGTATGCTGGCTACCCAAGAGGTGCTGCCTCGCCGGCGTCCCGCGACGTTGCAGAGCGTGGTCGCCGCGTCCAAAGTATATTTCCATCTGTAGTGAGTCGCAGGCTTGGGGTTGGCCACTCCTCTCTGTCGCCCCACCTCCCCCGAGGTGCTGGGCAGACCCAGAGGATGGCCAGCCCAGGTCACAACCGTGGCGGGGTGGATGAGGACGCAGCACTGCTAGAGATTCGTCTAGGGGCTTTCCAGGCGTCCATCGCTGATGAGCGCGCGCACGCACCTCCGTATTCACTGCGTGGGCACATGGACCAATACTCCTTTGACCTCGGCTGGTCAGACGCCTCGCGTGAGTCGGGACCATCGTGGCGGGCGCAGCTTAATTACCGGTACGAGGTGCCCAGGGCTGGGGCGTCCGGTCGTGACGCCTACCACTCTGTGGGCTCCCTTTCAGCTGAGTTCCTCCGCGGCCGGTACATGGAGGTGGAGTGCTGCAGCGCCAGTGGGGCAGTTGTGGGGCAGTGCGTGCTCACGCTGCTCCAGGTGCTGGAGTCCTACCAAGGCCGTGATGTGGTGGTCACCCTTACCTTACCTTCTGGAGCAAGTGGCCGCGGCGTGGCGGGGCAGCTCTACTTCACCGCCCACATTGCACAGATCGTCGATGTTCAGGTCACTCTGCGAGGGGTCAGCGTTTCGCCGAACCCCCTGCCAATGCTGATACCCTACGCCGAGGCCGATATCGCGGATGGGGTGCGCTTTCTTTCCATTCGCACACTACAGCACCCCCGGGAGCAATTCACACGGGCAGACCATCAAAGCAGCAACGCAGCCCACTGGGACTCCATGTTACCCAGTGTGCACACAGGCACACTGCAGGAGCTCGCGCGGCGAGGACTCACCGTGTCCATCCAGCACACCTCCACCCGTACAAGCACAAGAGGCATATCAGGCGGGGCACCCACCCCCCCAACGCTTTCCCGCACTATCGGCGAGTTTGACGTTCCACTGGATTTCATCGTTGACACTGCTGGGAACACCTCTGGATTGTCCCTGCCACTCTCAGTAGCGTTCAGAAATGCCGTGCGGGTGGCCGGCGCCACCGATGGTGAGGGCGCTGGTGCGGTGGCGTGCTGGGCAAGTGGGGTGGCGGAGGCGCAGGTGATGGAGCGCTTTGCCTACGTCCAGCCTGGCAGCAGCTGCGACCCAGATGCTGTTGGCAGCCGCAGCCCCCGCGGCACACCGTCTGACGTTTGGCCTTGCTCTCCAGCAGCCAGCACGGCTGCTGGAGGTCACTCTTCCACCCCTGTGCCACTTGGCGTCGATGTTCACACGTCGCAGAAGGAGCATGAACTGGATCTGGAACTGGAGCGCGTGAGCGAACAGCAGGACAGCCTTATCGAGAGCATTCAGCATCGTCTGGGTGTCGTGCGGGCGAAGAAGGAGCGGCTCTCGACAAGGCTGCATCAACTCCGTGAAGAGGAGCGCGACAGTGTCGCGGCCGCGGCGGAGGCGCGTGGGTCCCTCGAGAGTGAGCTTGCCCATCATATCCAGCAGCGCCAGGTGCTCGCAGGACAGCTAGCACAGCTGGAACAACGCAGGCTGGAGATGACCCAGCAGTACGACACCCGCGAGGCGGAGCGCCGGGCCGCCGCTACGTGGCTGGACGATGAGCGGGCAGAGGTGCTTCAGCTGCGCCATCGTCTGGAGCAACTGCAGGCGGAGGTGACTGAAAAGACCCGTGCCGAGGAGGAACTGCTCCGCAACCGCGCCCAGCGTGCCGACCTGGCGCGTCAGCAGGTCGTGGAGGGTTCGCGGTGGTTGGCGGAGATGGATGCAAGGATGGCGGAGGCAGAGCGAGCGATGCTGTAGGGGATTTCATCCATGTAAGGGCGAAGTGGTGTGGGACTCCTTTTTCCCTCCGTTCCTCCCCCATTCAACATTGTTTTACTTTTGAAGAGCGAGCTTTTACGAATAGACATACCCATATGCATACATTTATAAGCATTTACGTGTACCAAAGCTCAGTTTTTGTCGTCTCCCCCATGGTAGCGCTTCTCTTTATATATACTTGGCTGTATGGCGGTGAATGCTCTCTTTTCTTTGTGTTGCTACATTATAAATGACATCTTTTTCGCTTCTCTGGTGTTTGGGTAACCCCCCGATGCATGTATATCTCTGTGTATGTGTGTGTGTGCGTGGCTCGGCTGATGGCCTGCAACCGTTCCACACTTATACTGACGCATACACGCCCTGACCAGTGACGTTGGCAGAGAAGAATTACGCACTTAGGGATAACACTTAAAAACAACAAAGAAAACACACACACACGCACACGGAGGCTCCGTATAGTTCTTGTTGAATCACTTCACAACCACGAAAGTCATTCGGCAGCGGGTAATGTCGGCGGCAGCAGCTCTGCCTACGAAGCTGGAGGGCTTCTCTCGCGGTGAGTTCGAGGACACCTGCCGCCGGCGTTTTTTCTATGGCCTAGCCTTCGACCCCTATGGCGGGACTGCTGGTCTCTACGACCTTGGCCCGACCATGTGCACTATGAAGAGCAACATGCTCACCTTTTGGCGCCAGCACTTTGTGTTGGAGGAGAGCATGTGCGAGATCGACACCACCTGCCTGACCCCTGAGGAGGTGTTCAAGGCATCTGGCCACGTGACCCGCTTCAACGATATTATGGTGCGCGACACAGTGACCGGCGAGTGCGTCCGCGCTGACAAGCTCCTGGAGGAGTGGAGCGAAACGCAGCTCGCGGAGGCCAAGATCACACCGGAGCGTAAGGACGAGATGCTTCACCTGCTTCACGACGCGGCTGGAATGAACACCACTGAGATCAAGATGGTACTGGAGAAGCACGACATCAAGTCCGCCAAGGGCAACCCATTCAGCGAGCCATTCCCGTTCAATCTCATGTTCTCTACCAACATTGGACCTGAGGGGGATCGCCTCGGTTACATGCGTCCCGAGCTCGCCCAGGGCATCATCCTCAACTTCAAGCGGCTGATGGACTCTGGCAATGCCCAGCGCATGCCTTTTGCTGGGGCTTGCATTGGCACAGCGTTCCGGAACGAGATTGCCCCTCGTGCCGCCCTTATTCGCGTGCGCGAGTTCACGCTGGCGGAGATTGAGCACTTCGTGAACCCCAACAACAAGACCCACGATAAGTTTGACCGCGTGCGCGACGTGGAGGTATGGGCGTGGCCGCGAGAGCTGCAGGCGGAGAACAAGGAGCCTGTGCCGATGAAGATTGGCGCGGCAGTGGACAATGGCACCATCGATAACCAAACGCTCGGCTACTTCATTGGCCGTGTGGCGATCTTCCTAGAGGCGATTGGGGTCCGGTACTACCGCTTCCGCCAACACCAGAGCTCTGAGATGGCTCACTATGCGCAGGATTGCTGGGACGCAGAGCTGCTGACTTCGTACGGGTGGATCGAGTGCGTTGGCATTGCGGACCGCTCGGCCTACGATCTGACGCAGCACAGCAACGCCTCCAAGAAGGACCTGTGCGCCAGGGAGGACTACGCTGAGCCTCGGATGGAGCGTCAGCTGCAGCGCAAGATTGTGAAGGGTCTTGTCGGCAAGACGTTCGGCAAGCAGGCTGGGGAGGTCATGGAGTACCTCAATAGTGCCCCCGAGCCGGAGTGCGAGGCCATCATGGCCCAGCACAAGGACGGGAAGGAGGCCCTGGTCAAGCTGCGATCGGGCGCCGAGGTGGCCATCACCGCGGCGATGGTGACCTTTGAGCGGAAGGATGTGAAGGTCACCGGCTACAGCTTCACTCCAAGCGTGATCGAGCCCTCCTTCGGTGTGGGTCGCATTCTGTACTGCCTGCTCGAGCAGAGCTACTGGGTGCGCCGCAACGAGGACGGGGACTCCAAGAACGACAAGCGCGCTGTGTTCAGTCTAACACCACTGCTTGCACCGCAGAAGGTGGCTCTTCTTCCACTGATGGTGAAGCCCGAGCTTATGAAGACCGTGGCCGAACTGCGCGATGACCTTGTGCTGAATGGGATATCAATTCGAATGGACGATAGCAGCGTGACAATTGGCAAGAAGTACGCACGCGTCGATGAGCTCGGCATTCCCTTTGCAATCACTTGCGATCTTCAGCAGGACGGCGCAGTCACACTCCGTGAGCGCGACAGTGCGTCGCAGGTGCGCATCCCCAAGAATCGCGTGTCCGCAGTGATGATGGAGCTCTGCCACCCTATGCGCCCGCGGCCGTGGGAGTCTATGCAGGAGGAGTTCCCTGCGCAGGTGTCTGACAAGTAAGATGGGAGCTTTGGACGAGGGGAGGTGGAGGCACACATGGAGTCTGAGGAGGCGGCGCTGCTGACGGAGCCATATCTTCCATGGCTTCGCGAAGATGCCCCTGTTCCTCTCTTCCACCCCCTCCTCCCTTATGACGCTTTCCACTATTTTTTCCCTGTTGTTGGTACTAGCGCCGAACTGTAATGAAAGGTTAGCCGAACCACCATTTTCTTTCGCGTTCTAAAAAAAAAATGTAGTCCAGGTGTGCAATAGTAGCTCACATTTTTTCGTTTCTCTTTCTTCTAACGTCGAAGGTAGCCTAAACAAAGTCGTAATCTGTGCAGGTGACAGCATTGCCGAATAACGCGGCGCCATCAGCCTCCCTGCTCTTTTTCTCTACCGGCATGACTAAATGATAATTTTGGAGGAGAGGGGACTGAGTCAACTGTTTTGTACTACGACTTTAATTCACCGATACAGCTGTCCCTCTTCCACCAAACTCAGTACCACTCTGTCTTTGAGACACTGCCCTCTCACGTGCCTCGGGGGATACCCACATCAAGTGTGCTTTCATCTCTCTCCTCCTTTCCTTCCTGTCTACTGCTGCGGTCTGAATTCCCCTCCACCGCTACGTCCGTAGGTATTCTTTTTTCAAGCTTACATACTTTCGCGAAAGAAGCAACAAATATTACCCGCTATTTGTTACAGCGTAATTGTGTGTCTGTCTGTCTGTGTGTGTGTGTGTGAAGCGACAGTTGCGCTCTCTTTATACCTACGTGTACTTTAGCAGTGAACTCAAGCGTTTGATTTTAGTATTTTTTCCCCTTTGCGGTAACACAGCATTTTGCTTCATATCTCGCGTAATACACGCAGCTACCAGCACATATCTGCGTAAAGAAAGCGGAAAGACAGAGAGAGAAAGAGAAGCACCCCATGTTCAACAGATTGTTTGGAAGAGAAAAGCAGGCGGCGCCCCAGCGCAAGGAGGTCGAGCCTAGTAAGGTGGAGAAGGTGGATGATGCCATCGGACTTCTGGAGAAGCGTGAGGCGGTGCTAGAGAAGAAGATTGAGCAGGAGCTGACCCGCGCGAAAGCCTTTTATGCCAAGAAGAACACGCAGAGCGCGCTGCAGTGCATGAAGCGAAAGAAGATGTACGAGGATCAGCTGTCGAGCTTGGCTGCGCAACGCCAGAATCTGGAAACTGTGAAGTTCACGATCGAGAACCAGCACATGAACCACGAGGTGCTCCAGGCCCAAATGAATGCCAAGAAGCAACTCCAGAAGGCAAATAAGAATCTCGATGTCGACAAGGTTGAGCAAACTCTCGACGAGCTTAATGACGAAATGGACAAGGCGAACCAGATCAATGAGGCGCTGGGCCAGCCACTGGACAACAACTTTGTGGATGAGGACGAGCTGCTGGCAGAGCTGCAGCTTGATATGGAGGACATGACGATCCCCGAGCTGGAGACTGGCATCCCCAACATGCCGTCTGTTCCCACCACAAAGCTCCCGTCCAAGAAGATGTCCAAGGAGGATGAAGATGCTTTGAAGATGTTGGAGGCAGAGTTCGCTTGAGCCCACGTTCATGTGTTTCCGCGTAATTGGCGTGACACGTGCCGAAGAGGAGAGATAGAGCAGCGCCGAATGCCTCCTTGAAGAGAGGGGCAACCTTTCTCTCCTCCTCCCTCTCCCCCAGGCAATGGGCAGGACTGTTGCTTTAGTTATATTTGTGCTTCTTTGGCTCGGAGCTTTTTTTGCTCTTTCCCTCTTCACGCTGTTCCCACGCTCAATACGCAACGCACCTCGTGGTGGTGGTGGCTCGTATGGAGGCAGGGGAATTGAAAGAAGAAGATTGGAAGCCCATACTGCTGCAGCGGCAGAGGAACTTCGTACTCCCCTCCCACTTCCGCTCTCTGGCGATGGCTTGTTTCTTTCTTTTTCCCCTTTTTTAGTTCTTCTGCTTATTGCATGCATGCCTTCCAGTGGGAAGCATAGTCCGGAGCTCTGTGCGGCTGATAGTGGCTGCAGGAGTGGGGGTGAAGAGCTCAGGCCATCTGCAGGCGTGAAGCACCGTTAATTGCCATTTACAGTTCATCGCACTGCTTCACTTTCTCTCACTTTTTTTTACTACAGCAGTTGCTATATATATATATATATATATATATATATACAACCCACCACACACGCATACATACATACATACAAACATATATATGTATCTTCGAGCATTCTTTATAAGTATGCTAAAGGGATTTGTTGCTACAAGAGCTTAAAATTTTGGAATGAGGGGACCCGCTAAATAGGCGCATTGATAAGACTGCGCTAGTGGTGCATGTGTGTGTGTACACGCACTGGTAGATCGGCATCGCTGTTGCTACATCTCCCTTTTCTCTACATCGTCCCCACCTGTTTACACCACAATGCTACCTGAGAGTGAAGCGCAATAAGTGAACAGCAGCAACCCCTCCCTCCCTCTTTCCCTCTCTTCCTCCTTCACTGCGCCCGAAAGAGCTCCCTCCTCTGAACTCGAGACTGACTAGCGCAGAGGCACAGTGGCACCCCCCCTCTCTCTGTCCCACTGTGTGATGTGGCGGCTACCTATCGTCTCTCATTCTGCCTTTCTTATTGGATTGCTTGCACTTACATCACTTACCCACTTTCTTCGTACTCGCTCCCTCTATCTCTTCCCCTTACCCTCCGCGCGCACGCCTCCAACGCTTACCACTGAGCTAGGGTAAAAGAAAGGATCCCAGCAGGCTGCAGGAGCGTCTACCTAGATCTGCCCTGGGGTTCCGCTCCAACACGCGCAGGTACACAATAGAGTTATCTTCCTTTTTGCGAAGTGCAGGGCCTGTTGGCGACACTTGTGACCCACATGCACGGGATCATTCGGGGGTACCTATCTGAGTGCCAGAGGCAGCAGGTGCAGCCTCATCAAGGGTTTGTCAGTAACATTGGTGCTGCTGAGATTAATACCGACCTTGATGATGTTCCTGTGCGAACGATTAGACTGTTCGCCGCTGCCATGTGCGGAGCGGGCCTCCACCCCACGGCGGCGCGTGGCCCCATGCGCACCCCACCCACCTCTAGCAGACCGGGGGACGGCCGCCTGGCCGCCCTGCGGTTCCGGCACCGGATACGGACACCAGGCACGGCCCCTACGAGTACACACCGAGCTGCGGCATCGACAACTACAAGGCGCACAGTGCGGCGTAGAAACATAAGCACACCTCCTGGGCAGGCTCCGCAAGTTTCTATAAGTAGCGCCGAGGGCGTGGGTGGGCGGGACATTACAGCCCCCAGTGCACGCACTGTACTGCGTTCGCTTGTGGATGGCACGCGCCACGCCGTCTCTCTCAGCAGTGGGTGCCTGCGCACAATTGAGCTTCGTGGACTGCCACTTGCTTCAACGCATGAGAGTAGCGCGAGGCTTCTGGCCGTGCTGCCGCAGTGCCAGCGCCTTAGCTCCATTGATTTCTCTGGATCATCGCTGGACGCAGAGCTGCTGCTGGCACTAACCTCGGTGCCGCGCTCCTTCCCTGCACTGCGCGAGGTTGCCCTGGCTGAATGTGGGCTGACTGATCAGTGTGCGCGCGCCGTGCAGAGTCTTATTCTTCTCAGCAAGGAGCAGGAAGGAGAGGGGTTTTGGCGGGCGTCGTTGCGCAACGGCTGTCAAAGGGTTAGACCCCCTGATCGTGGGCTAGCCAGCGCTGGACTGAGACGCCTGGATTTATCTGGCAACGCACTTGGCGACAAGACTGCTGCTGCCATCGCCTCTGCCCTCGTAAATGATGCCTCTCTTCACACACTGGATCTCAGCCGCAACGACATCTCGGCTGGTGGGCTGCGGGGTCTCCTGCACAGCCGGGCCATGGAGTCCTGCGCGCTGCAGTCTCTGGATCTCAGCCGCAATCCTGGCTGCCTCCGCTCCAGCACCACAGCGCCACCAGATGTGCCCCTCCACACAGACCACTTCTTTGTCTGTCTGCATCACGGTATAGACCAGATGTTGCTCACACGTCGCGACCCGTCGGACGCGGCAGCACTGCGCAAGCTGTGGCCCTTGCACCTGAACAGCGATCCACCAAGGCCCTCGGATGCTTCGTCCTCCCCGACCGTGTCAGGGACAACCGTACAAGAAGGGCGCTCTGGCCCTGTGGGGAACAGCAGCCTCAACCCAGCGCAGTCACCTCAGAGCATCTCACAGTTACGCGCGGACCGATCCGCGCCTTATCTGTTGCTCCCCTTGCCACCTCCTATCGCGGTGTGCGGAGCCCAGCCGCTGTACGTGCTCTGTGGGGCCCCCGTGACGTGCTGCCATGCCGGGGCCCCGTCCGCCACGGCTGCTGGATACGGGGGTGGTGGGAGTGTAGGGCCACTGAACTCCTCAGCAGCCGTATTGGTTGATGCAGCGACTCAGACGCCCTCACTGAGAGTGGATCGTGCCGCGCAGGCTGGGGCGGTGGAGCGTGGATTATCGTCAGTGAATATGGTCTCAACGGCCGTGGCGGAGACAGCAGGAGCGCCGAATGATGTGCCCATGGAGGAGGCGGGGGCTGCGGACCGCGTGGAGGAGGGCCTGCACGCAGAGTCCACCGCAGAGGTTCCTTTTGACGCGGTGTTGGCTGATGAGCTCGCAACGGACCAGTCCATTGAGGAGAAGTCGTTGGCGGAGCAGCGCTTTCTCGCAGCTCTTGTGAGCCGAATGGAGGCCAATGAGAACGACTTGACAGAGCGTCTTGAGCGACACCTCCAACATACAACAGAGCAGCTGCAAGGGCTGCGGGCCGATCTCCTGGATAGGGTCAAACAGGTGGCGACGGAGCAGCATCGCTGTGCGCAGGCCGGGATTGATGACAAGGCCGAGGTACTTGAAGCATTGGAGCGAGTGGAACAACGGCACCTGCACATAGATCCAGAGCCAGAGCTCCTCAATCAACTGGTCTCTCTCATCCAAACTGGTATGTCCAACATACACACGCAGATGAGCAAGTATGGAGGGGAGGAAGCTAAAGGCACTTCTGCCACTGGTGGTGGGGGGGCCATGACTTCTCGTAACAAACCAAGATTCGCCCCACCTCCATCTGGGATGGAGGAGCTCACCAGGAGAAGGGCGTTCCTCTCTGCAGCCAAGGAGCGGCTGAAGACCTTGGGGTGGTAAGCGAAGCTGTGGGCTCACCCTTCCTCATACTACTAATATCACCATAGAGAAGAAGCAGACACACAAATGCAGCTCTCTTCTGACCCGCTTTAGTATCCTCGTAGCATTTGTGCTACATTGTATATATATATATATGTGCTCTGTTTTGGGTGAATTGCTAACCATGGGAGCACAACAATCGTAACGTTATCAACTCATGTAGGTCTGGGCGAGCGGTTGGTTTCCCACAGCGCCTCTACCAACTGCATGTATAGGTGGACTCTTTTTTTTCTGTTGATCGCTTCTCTCTCCACTCCCTCGTTTCATTTTAAATACACCCATCGCTCCCCCTCCCCCTCCACACACATACAAACCATTTGCCACAAGTAAGCAAAACGGAAAGTCTCAACCAGCAGCACGTGCGCACGCTCACACGGAATTAATTTCTCCCTCCCCGCACAGTTTTATCTTCGCTAAACCATGACGTCGGCGGTGAACTTGAACGGCATGGCCCTCCACGGCCACATGAAGGGTGTCACCATGCTCAAGTTCAACAACGACGGTGACCTCCTCTTTTCCTCGGCCAGGGATACCAACTGCAGTGCGTGCTGCTGGTACTCTAAGAACGGCCGCATGATGGGCTCCTACACCGGTATCGGTGAGAAGCGCACCTATGATCCCGCCATGGTCGCCCTCGACGTGAACCTCAGCTCCACCCTCTTAGCTACTGCCAGCGCTGGCGAGGAGACCATGATTTGGAGCGTGGAGACCGGGGCTCTGCTAGGCCGCATCGAGCGCAGTATGTCCTCTGGCGCTAGCGTTGGCTTCTCACACGACGACCGCATGCTAATGGTAGCAACCAAGGGCCGCTCCTCCACCAAGTCTGCGATTCAGCTGTACAATCTGCCCTTCTCGCTACCCTCTGGTGGCGTGGACATCGCCCCTTCGAAGACTGTCTTCAACCCCACAAGCACCTATGAGTTGGATAGCTCGGAGAAGATCACCTGGGCGTCGTGGGGCCCAACGAACGACACGATCTACTTCTCCCAGGGTGGGACAATGTGCATCCTCGATGTGGAGAGGCAGACCGTTATTCGCCGCAAGATTGTGCACGACGAGGGCGACATCAACCGCTTCAAGTTCGATAGCAACTACCTCACGCTAGCGACTGCGTCCACCGACTGCACCGCCTGCCTCATTGACCATAGGGACTTCAACACTATCCAGACGTACGTGAGTGACGTCCCAGTGAATGACGTGTCTATCAGCCCCAACGTTGACCACGTGATTCTTGGCGGTGGCATGGATGCGGCGGCGGTCACGACACAGGGTGGCCAGAGTACCTTCGAGGTGAAGTTCTATCACAAGATGCACGGCGCCCAGCTTGGCCACCTGCGCTGCCACTTCGGTACAATCACCGCCATGAGCTTCCACCCTGACGGCCGCGGCTTCGCGAGCGCTAGTTATGACGGTATCATCAAGGTGTACCGCTTCGACGGGAACTACGTGAACACCCCTGGCGGCAAGCAGGTCTGGTCCCTGTAAGGCGACAGCCACACCCCTCCCCCCCACCGGCACCTATCCTCCTCCCATTATGAATGAGAAGAGGCGAAGGGCAAGCCAAGCACCCCTGGGTGTGTGGGTGTGTGTGTGAGAAGGAGCGCGAGAGAGGGAAAGAAAGAAAAAGAAAGAGAATGCAGAGGATAAGGGTGAAACGTAAGGCCGTGGAGCGCCCTAACTACCGCGGCCACGCTGATATAATATTTACCATTAACAAACAGGCAATGAAACCACATACACGCACATGACAACAACACCAATGACAGTCACATCTGATGTTGCAGCGGATGGTTCAGATACAGAAGAGGATGTGCTGCTTAAGCGTTCTGACCGCTCCCCCATAGTTGTTTCCTTCTCCAAGTAGCTTTTGTGTGCGTCTCTCTGTGTGCGTGTCTACTTTTGCACGCTTGGAGGGGGGGGGCAGTTAGCGTTGGGTCCCTGAGTATGTGTACGTGCACAATAAAACTGGTAACTCCTCTTCTCATCTACATAGTATTACGGCGCTCTTGTGCTGTTTACGCTACTCGCTGTGAACTGCCAGGACCCTTTCTACCTCATTTGCTGTCTCCATCCATTTTATCATCGCGTGTGAACTGCCAACCTATCAGTTCTCTCCCGGAGCATCGCACTGTGCGCGTGTGGCGGTAGGTGGTTGCAATTAGTATTTTCTAAAGCTCATTCACCATAATTGAATATAACCCATCGCTGCCTCTGCATCGCTCTTTGCAGAGGCTGCACAACGAACCCTCCCTCACACACACACACATTAATAGAAGACAGAGAGTCACTGTTTAGGCAGCGGCAAGGGGATACGCAGAAAGTGAGCGATGCGAGCGCTACCCTCCTCACTACTGCGGCGACAGAGTGGCCTTTTGACACCGCGATGTGCTCCGCGGGGATTAGCCCTGGCATGCCCTGCTGGGGTGCAGCACCGGCCGCTCCACACGGAGGTGATAC
The DNA here is from genome assembly GCA_027574965.2 of Ecitophya simulans. Lineage (NCBI taxonomy): Eukaryota > Metazoa > Arthropoda > Insecta > Coleoptera > Staphylinidae > Ecitophya > Ecitophya simulans. Next base: position 20,612 of record JAODGE020005650.1, read on the forward strand.
TGGACGAAGAGAGTGAGTGGAACCAGCAGATGAAGCTCAAGTACGGGTCTGGAACATTCCAGCTTTTCAGACCTCTCTATAAGGATCTCTGTGATGAGATCCGCCGAGAGTACTACACGAAGCCACCACCACCTTACAAACTTCCAGGGGAGTCTCGGGCCGCTTCTACAAGATCTGCTCCATCCCGCGATGCTGACCACACGGCAACCGAGGCGGAGGATGCAGAGGCAGAGGGAGAGGAGGGGCAGAGGGTGGGCGGCAGCGGCCCTGAGCCCGCTCCCCAGGCTGCCGAGACCTCCCCCCCGCAGTATCCGTCGCCCACTTACGGAGATGGGTCATGGTCTGTGGCGTATCAACCCGAGAACAATTTTGTAGTTTTCAGGCGTGAGGCTGTGGAGGAGGAGCGTATGGGCCGTGTCGTGGCCTTTAGCCGCATTGTCGTGGAGGACCCGCCAAAGCTGAATGCTCTCCTGAAGCTGGCGGATTGGTATGCTATCGAGGTACTGGTTGAACGCAAGGGGGTCATTGTTCACTTTTCCATCGCTAGCAACGAGGGCGGAATGCACATGCGCAACGTGCGCGTGTACGATGCCACCGCCGACCCGACCCTGATGGAATGCACAGACGACGCGGCGTGGGTGCGGCACAACCTCTTCTATGATGGTCCATGCCTTTGGCACCTGGAGTTGGACATGCAGAATGAGCTGTATGATATCATGCAGGACCACGGGGTGAATATGGACTGGGTGCGATGGGCGGCGGAGTGGGTGTTCTATCTCGAGCACGTGCAATACACCAAGTGGTCTCTTGGAATGCTGGAGGAGCTCATCCCTCGCACGTTGCGTGGGCCAGAGGAGGACTTCCTGCTTGAGCGGGAGAAGGCCGCCCTGGAGGAGCCCGTCTCAGACTGGTTGCCTTCGCACACAAGATAACCCACATGATGGAGGGCCGGACAAGTGCATATTCGGTCGAGCGTTCCCGTAACTGTTTGAGGTGCTTTTTGAACGCTGCTTGTTTATTGTGAGAGTGGGAATGAGGAGGAGGGGGGAAATGGAGGGGGGTGGGAGGGGAGCAAGCAAAGAGGAAAGGTGTGTGACAACCCGCAACTGCAATCCCCCCTTCACTAATTCTACTTCCCTTTTCCTCCTTGTTTTTCTGATCGCTGCTGCCCCTCATCGGTCTGCTCGTGCATCCGGATGTGTGGACAGATCTCATCCCAGTTCCCCACCTGCCTTTGGAGCAGTGAGGGTGGCTAGCACAGTGGGCGTCCAACATGCTGGGCGACAACGTTGATATTGGCTTCTGCGCGGAGGACCAGGAAGCACACCGGGTGGTGTCCCTCGCGGTGGCTCAGGGGCTGCAGCCAGTGTTTCAGTCTCCGAGAGGTCCATTTCTGGAGGTATCCTTCCCCGCAATGGAGGACGAGTGTGGCATCCCCCTCCCCGTCCTGTACGGCTGGTTAGAGCCACTCGGCGCTAGCAATTTGGTGCAGGTGGCAGAGGACATTCTACCGGAAGAGGATTTTATCAGCGTTGAGGCTGATGGCGACGATGATGGAGTGGCACCAGGGAGGAGCACACGTGAAGAGGCTGGGTGTGAGCGCAGTAACGAAGGAGACTGCCGCATCGTCTCGGAGCTGTCCTTTCTGCTCCACCTCTGGAGTACCCCGCATGCAGAGCGTGCTCTTGGAGCCACAGTGACCACTGCTGGGTCGCACCAAACAGGCGTGACAACAGATGCGACGGAGCTGCAGCGTGAGGTCGACAGCCGCAATGACATTACAATAGTCCAGAATGCGATAGAGACGGTTATTCAGTACGGTCGCGCTCTGGAGAGCAACCCAAATGCGAAGGAGGTGGTGTGCGAGGATGAGTCCGGAGAGATGGAGTATATCACTTTTGTATAGCAGCAACTCAGCGATGGGCCCCTGCATGCGCTTGGAGCGAAAACCATGCTACACCAAACTAATAGTATGAGAAAACGCATACCATTCGCACACACACACACACATATATATATATATATATATATATATAAATATAAATGGGTTGAAGAACTGTGGGGCTCTAGTGAGGCGTAGTCATGTCCCTCGAACACTCTTGTTTTTGCATCGGTGCAACCTATTATGCTACCCTTCCCCTTTCATTGTTTCACTTGCACCTCTCCCGTCTTTCAACAACAACGCGATACTAACGCGAAACGCGCAAACACATACCGGCAGTTATCTCTCTATCAATTTAACGTTAACACCACACACACACCTCCAAGTACCAGATGACGGACTACAAGGTCAAGGATATCAGCCTCGCCGAGTGGGGTCGCAAGGCCATCGAACTCGCTGAGTACGAGATGCCCGGCCTGATGGAGCTCCGCCGCGAGTTCGGCCCCTCCCAGCCCTTGAAGGGCGCCAAGATCGCCGGCTGCCTGCACATGACCGTGCAGACCGCCGTGCTGATCGAGACCCTCGCCGCTCTCGGTGCTGAGCTCCGCTGGAGTTCCTGCAACATCTTCTCCACCCAGGACAACGCCGCCGCCGCCATCGCAAAGAGTGGCGTGCCAGTGTTCGCGTGGAAGGGTGAGACCGAGGAGGAGTACGAGTGGTGCATCCGCCAGACCGTCAAGGGCTTCAGCGGCGACGGCTTCCCCAACATGATCCTCGACGATGGCGGTGACCTGACGAACCTCATCATTGACCATTATCCCGAGCTGATCCCCAAGATTTTCGGTATCTCCGAGGAGACCACGACTGGCGTCAAGAACCTCTACAAGCGCCTCCAGAATGGCACGCTTCCCATCCCCGCCATCAACGTCAACGACAGCGTGACCAAGAGCAAGTTCGACAACCTCTACGGCTGCCGCGAGTCTCTCGTCGATGGCATCAAGCGCGCCACCGACGTCATGATTGCCGGCAAGACCTGCTGCGTGGCTGGTTACGGTGATGTCGGCAAGGGTTGCGCCGCCGCACTGCGTGCCTTCGGTGCCCGCGTTGTGGTCACCGAGGTGGACCCCATCAACGCCCTGCAGGCCGCCATGGAGGGCTACCAGGTGCTGCGCGTGGAGGACATCATGTCCGAGGCCCACATCTTCGTCACCACCACCGGTAACGACGATATCATCACCTCTGAGCATTTCCTGCACATGCGCGAGGACGCCATCGTGTGCAACATTGGCCACTTTGATACTGAGATCCAGGTCGACTGGCTGCAGGCCAACGCGAAGGAGCACGTCGAGATCAAGCCGCAGGTGGACCGCTACACCATGGCCAACGGCCGCCACATCATTCTGCTCGCCAAGGGCCGTCTCGTGAACCTGGGCTGCGCCAGCGGCCACCCATCCTTCGTGATGTCCAACTCCTTCACTAACCAGGTGCTGGCTCAGATCGAGCTCTGGACCAACCGCGACTCGGGGAAGTACCCCCGCGGCGAGAAGTCCGGTGTCTTCTTCCTGCCCAAGTCCCTCGACGAAAAGGTGGCAGCGCTTCACCTTAACCACCTTGGCGCCAAGCTCACCAAGCTGACACCCAAGCAGGCCGAGTACATCAACTGCCCCGTCGACGGCCCCTTCAAGCCCGACCACTACCGCTACTGAGCACCGACCAGTATGGAGAGGGGTTGAGAAGTAAATTTCGCTGCGTGTCTGTATGACATCGACTTGCGAGGTGTGGGGGGGGGGGGACGGGAGAAAGTGAGAGACAGATAGCTGGCTCACGTAGAGACTGATGGGGGCAGCTGAGACTGCGGGTGTGTGGCGTAAGACCACTACTCTGCCGGCGCACTTTCCCTTTTCGTTTCGTTCTTTTTTTGGCTACTCATACCTTCGTCCTTCCCCTCCTCCCCCCTTTTACCGGGCACAATGGCAGCCAACATTTCACAGTACCACCGCTGCATTCCCCTGACTCCTTCCTCTTTCCCCCCATTCTATCACAACTGTTTGAGGAGTAGGGGGGGGGACAGAAAAGTACAGGGAGCGGCACGTGGGACACTGGGGAATACACACCAGCGCAGCCGAGCTCACGGGAGCACGTCTTCCTTCTCTCCTTCAGCGTTATTTTCTATTTTCTCTTGATCTAGTATATATATATATATGAATGAACCTGAGCTGTGTGCTAATCTGTCCAAGAGGGAGATGAAAGGGGGAGGGGAACAGAAACACTATCGCTGGTTGGTAGGGTACACTGGTAACCTGACCGACGAAACGAACTTCATTTTCGTACATACAGTTGTAACGATGCACATTAATGCACACATATTTATAAAGGACAAAAAGTGCACACGCATCCCTCCTTCCCTCCTCTTCCCACCCTAGCCACGAAGCAAGTGTCTTAAGTGTTAGAGTGTGGAAAGAGAAAAGAGAGATTATGAAGAGGAAGAGGCTTATCAATCTATCTATATAAATGAGTGGCTGTAACTGTCACACTGGAAAATGCGTTACTACCGGTAGCCACAGTCGCTACATGATGAATGGTGAGCTTGCGCACATGGACATGTATGTGCATGTGCGTACACCTTCACATTCACTGCTCCGCCAGCGTTCTCATTCACTTCCTCCCAGAGTGAAGTGAAGGGGGTTGTTCGCTGTTGCGTTCAACAAAAAAGGGCTGGCATTGTCAGATCCTCTAATCCGTTTACTATCGACTCTCTCCACCTTTTTTTTTGTGATGTCACCGCACATTTTAGTGCAACTCTAGGACCTGCCTTACCGGCAGCGCAGCGTGTCTTCCATCACACACACATATAGACGTGGAGCAAATTATTAATCACATTAGTGCGCATCTTGTAAATGCTGCTAGCTATTCTGTGCGCGGTGCTAGTGCTGCTGGCGGTGTCCGCCATGCTTTACGGCGCAGTCTCGGTCGCCGCTGGTGGATTTTTGCGCTTAGCGCTGGGCGCTCTGATAGCGAGCACACTGGCGTCCATGATTTTCTCTAGCATCTCCAATTTACTTTTGGTGAGGCTGCAGAACACATCGAATGATATCCTTATCTTGTTCTTCCTCAAGAGCGTTCTTGCTGCCTTCGCAGAGCCGACTCTTACTGGGATCATCTTTCTGGCCACGCTCATGCTCCTGGCCTTAGCGGCATCCAAAGTAGTAGGCATGGTGGAGGACATCCAGATATTGGTGTCCTCGCACAAGGCCTACGCGGAGCGCGGCAAGCCACTCCGAGAGGATGCAGGGAAAAAGGCGTAGTCTACGGTGAGGGGAGGATGGCGCATGGATGATGTAAAGCCCACCTCTCCCCCTCCACTAATTCTATATTTATATATATACGGGACGTATGCTGGTGATGTGAAGAACTCGCCCTCGACCTGATGCTCGTCTGGTGAGGTTAGCGAATGTCGCTCTTGGCGAAGCACATTGTGGGAATCGCACACTGAATTGAGTTGCAACTTACAAGGAGCACTCTTTGGAAAAGTTCCTGTTTTGCAGAGCAAAGTTGTTCGCGCGCACATGCAAGTTCACTATCAGTGCATACCCCTCTTTCACCCTGCTTTTCTCTGCATAGGTAATCGACGACGCCGCTCACTACTCTGATCGCTGACGGCCGGGATCCATCTCCCCTTGGGTCCTGCTGATCCATGTCATCCTCCACCTCCGTGCTGCCGGCGCTGCCCGGCTACGTGGGCCCACTCTCGTTGCAGGCACTCCTGCAAAGGTACTTTGGCGTGCTGCTGCACTTCACCGCCACCGGCACGCCACCTCCACCAGCCTCGGCGGAGTCCAGTCAACGTGTACGTCTTGAGAGCACAGGCAGCTTTGCCGTTCTCGCCTACGTGGCCCTTGGCGCTCCCCAGCCCCCCTCAGTGGTGGTGAGCCGACCTTCTACCGGCCGCAGCGCCTCCCTGAGCATGCTCCTGGCCCACGCCCACACGCCCCAGCAGCTGCGTCGCCGACTCACCAGCGCCGTGCTCGCTCACCCGCTGTGGTCCGCGCTGTTTGCGCAGCTGGGGCCGGCGGCTGCGGGGTATGTGCTTACTTACTGTCCACTGCTTGTCCAGTTCTCCCTGCACGAGGGCGTGCTGCAGGTGCTGGGGCCCCCGCTCAAGGTGGGGATCCCGCGCGCTCCGAGGCATTACAGCAGTCGGGGCGGCTCGGCCCCACGCAAGCGCGGCCGCATAGGCGGGGGAGAAGTGGGCAGAGCTAAACGCGCACGAACAGATACGGAGGTACTTCCAGCCCCCGCCATCGGCCTTGCGCCACACTCACTGCCACGGCGTCGCCACACGCACCGCCATCACAATGACCGAGGCGGCAATGTGGTGGATGAGCGCTCACAGGCACTCCTTGGAAAGCACAATGTGTCCCGCGCAGTGCTGGTGGGGGCGCCGCCCGCGCACCTGCGTGTGACGAAGGAGGCAGAAGCGCTGGAGGGGTGGCTGGAGGGTGCGTGGCTACAACACCACCCGAAGAGCCTTGCGTGTGTGGTAGACTCCCTTACAAAGTCACCGAAGTGGCGAACACAGTCGGGCTGCACGGGAGGGAATGCGGAGGCGCAGCACATGCCAGTCCATTCCAGCAATGACCGCATCTTCGAGGGCCCCCATCGGTCTGCCCTCCCCTCCATGCCCACGGCCGCGCAAGTAGGGAGTGCTGTGGTGGAGTCGGTGTTTCCGTACACGCTGCGCTCCCAGCGCGAGAGGACCGGGGCCTTTGACAAGAAGGGGCACCTCTCGGGGGCTCTGTCTTGCCTGCTTTCGCAGTGCTGTGCAATGGACTTCCGTGGTGCGGCCATCCGCCACTTTGGCTTCCTGGAGGACCGCTTCCACCGCTACCGTCACTACCACGGGCTGACGGGGCGTTGCGACGATAAGGGCGGACCGCTCGCAGGGCAGATGCCCACTGTGGGCCAGCTGACCGCTCCCGTGGACGTCGTAGTGTCTTATCTGCACGATCTCCTCAGCTGCGTGCGCTACCCTTCCGACTCCTCCTCACCTCCAGGCTCCTTCTGGGGGTCCGACGCCTCGAGCGCTGCCGCCACACTCGACGCACTGTGTGACGCACTCACCGCGTGGATGCACGCCGGAAAGAAGGACACCTTCGCGCTCTCACAGTTTGCACACAAGGCACAGGTGGGCCGTGTTCCGTGGCTGAGCGGGTTTTACACACGCCCTCGCCAAAGTGCCGCCGCCGCTGACGGCACCGCACGCAGGCAGCGGTCGATGGTGCAGCAGCGGGTGTATCTCCAGCTTGTCTTCTTCGTTACGCAACACGTGGTGCCGCTGCTGGTGCGCCACTCTCTGCACGTCACATGGAGCCCTGGCAGCCCCAACACATTTGTATTCGTGCCAAGCGCCGTGTGGCGAGGCCTTGTGCAGCTGGAGATGCGCAGGCTGCTGCGAGCAGAGAGCCCCCCGATGGCGCTGGGCCAATGCGCGGCGGATGGGGCGGGTGGCGGGTGCGTGGCGACACTGACGCCAGTTCACGGCCTTCGCTCCCTGCGCCAGCACGTGCCTCCGCAGCGGACAGAGGCCCCTGCAGAGCGGCGGCCCCTGTTGATGTACGCCGCTGTGCAGTTTCTACCCGACCGGCGTAAGCTGCGGCCCATCGCTGTGGTGCGTAGCGCGCGCATGGGAGCCCTCTTGCGTTGCGTGCGCGACGGAGTGGCGGCCACGTGCGCTGTCCGCTCCATAGGCGGCCGCGCCGTTGCTCACTTTGGGATGTGCAGGGACGCACGCGGTGGCTGGGAGGTGGCTCGTCAAGCGCACCAGCCGCCCCTCACTCGTCGGCGCACGTCGCTCTCCCCCAACGCAACGGTGCTGCGTCGGGCGCTGCACTGCCTCACTTCGGGGGTGGAGGAGCAGCTCCTCGCACAGGGGCTGCCCAAGGTGTCGAACCTCTCCCACCAGGACGAGTACTTGGAGGTCCGGAGATTTGTGGAGTCCTTCCACCGCACGAGGGCATGGGCAGCGGAGCGTGCGGCGGGCGACCGTGCCACGGGGGCCTTCTCACTGGCGGCTGGACCTGTGCACATGAGCCTCGTGCGCGCCGACGCCTCGCGGTGTTATGACCGACTCCCACAGGACGCTGTTATGGCGGTGGTGCGGTCGCTTGTGCCACACGAGTGGTATCACGTACTGAGCTTCACCGCTATTGTTCCCTCCCAGCGGCGAGCAGGCCCCGCTCCTGGTGCTACGGCGGTGCTGCAGAATTGGGCCCGAACACTCTCAGATGTGGAGGTGACTGCTGGGGTGCTGCGACACATCCCGTCGTGCTGGATAGTGTGTGAGGAGGAGGAACGACTCCACAAGTCCAGCAGCATGCCCGCCACCACCATGATAAGCCCAGCTGCATCTGCGGGCTCGATCAGCGGCGAGGAAGTGCGGCGCACACTTGAGGAGCACTTGCACCAGCACCTCGTACGCTTGAACGACGGAGTGTACCGCCAGCGCATAGGCATCACTCAGGGCTCTGCTGTGGCGATGCTGCTCTGCGACGTGCTTCTGCGCACAGTGGACCAGGCCCTCGCAGGATTATTGATCGAGCACGATGAGCCGGCGCTGCTGCTGCGTCGAGTGGATGACGTGCTGGTCGCCACACTCTCCCAGGTGGCTGCGGAGCGCTGCCACGCTGCCGTGCGCGTTGGGTGGCCGGAGGTGGGTTACCACTGCAACTCCTCCAAGCTGCAGCTCTGCACTGGCGCCGGGCTGGTGCCGTGGTGTGGCCTACTGATAGACGCCGCGACCGCCGAGGTGAGTGTAGAGTGGGGGCGGGTTCTACCGCTGGTGCGTCAGCTTGGGCAGCAATGCAGGATCGAGGCCTCAGCGCCACTAACATGTTCGCAGCGACTTCTCAATATTGTGTGGATGCGCGTTCCACCGACGGCGCTGTGCCGTCGTATCAATAGCCGGGCACGCGTGCTGCAGACCCTTTACGAGGCCTCGCTTCTGTGGACCCACCTGGTGCTACACAAGACGCGCGACGTACTGCTTCTTGGCCACGCTTCACCGCATCCACGGCTGCTGCTCTTGCCTCTGCGGATGTGTGTGGCGCGGCTGACCCAGCTGCTACGTCGCCACCGGGACACACTAGAGCGCCAGGACTCCTTCTGTGATGTTACCGACGAGGATGTTCGACTGTGTGTTCTCATGGCACTCCACCGCTCGCTGCGACATCGACTGCGGGTGTGGCGAGCAGAGCTGCAGGGCTACCTCCCCGCACGGAGGGGCGCTGCGGTGTGGGGAGTCTGGCGCGCGCTGACCCGAGAGCTGGACAGGCGTACTCGAGAGCAGCAGCGACAGTGCTTGGCTACATCGCACCTTGTGGGTAGAGGCTCAGCTACTGCTCTTCTGAATGATGGCGGCCCAGATTCATTGAGTAGGCGGGCTCTGAGGGCTCTCCATCGCCGCTGAGGGGTCGGCTGCGCAGCGTACCTGGACATCCAGAACATACAAACACACACACACACACAGACGAGATTTTTGCTCTCAATCGAAGCGCGATACAACAGTTCGGGGATCCATTCCTGTTGGTCAACTAGCCTTGCTTTTTTCCCCTCCTACATATGAGTCTTAGTCTTGTTGGAAGAAGTGATTATTGGCCTCCCTTTAGATTCCTCCTTCATCGAAGCAGTAACTCTCTGCACATCAGTTCAGTGCTTTACTTGCACTATTGCACACCACAGAAATAGGACGAAGCGCAAACAAGCAAAAATAAAATAATGAAGAGTGAATGGGAGGGCTTCTACAAGTCAGGGGACCCCCCACTGTTGTTAGGTCACTCCTATCTTACCATGTCACCTGACAGATGGAACTACGACGTTCTCCCTTCTTTCCCACTTACTTCCCCTTCCCGTGGCTCTCTTGTTTTGACATAAACTACGCTGCTCTCGTCCCTCACTGTCAGCATTATAGGGCGAGCGCAAAATCTCTCCCCATCTTAAAAAAAACCGCGCAGCTCTGTGGCAGTGTGTGTGCGTGTGTATATTGACGATCAGCTCTCTGGGATCTTTGGACACGCAGCAGCCCATCACCTCCAGTGAACCAAGGAAGGGGGGACACATACACAAGTAGTTAAGAAAGCAATCTACTAGGTCCGTGCCACGGAATGCTCGCTCAAGATGCCGCAATAGGTGGGTGGAAGGCACCCGATAACCCGCATGACCTCCATGAGCTCATGTCCAACAGCGTTCCGGAGACCACCTCGTCTCCGTTCCTCGCGACACCACCGCAGAAGCCCACTGGCAAGCCACTGCCGAGCACTCCTTCCTCGCGGTCTGGGACTACCGCCAAGGCGGGGGATCGCAAGCGCTCCTCCGCCACCCTCCCGCCCCTCACTGGGAGCGGACGCCGCACCTCCAGCGCCGTCACCCGGTCCTTTTCGACGCGACCCTCCAAGACCAGCAGGACCGCGTCGGTGGTGGGCCACAGCCATAAGGCGGCGACTGGGAAGGCGGCCAGCTCCCGCTCCTCCAGCGCGGGGAGTGGCAGGAAGAAGGGCTCCACTGCGGCAGCAAGAGGGCGAAAGAAGTCCCCCGTCGCAGGGGCGCCCAAGCGGTCGGCCAGCACCACCTCCGCGAAGAAGTCTTCTCGCCCCGGGTCCGCCTCGCGGGCCTCCTCCATCTCAAGGGCCCCCACCAGTAAGCGCAGTGCTTCCGTGACGGGGAAGAAAGGCAAAGCTGCCGCCTCGGCTGCTGGGGGAAAGAAGAAGGCCTCCACCGCAGGCGCAGCCAAGAAGGCCCCCGCGGGGAAGAAAGCTGGCTCCGGCAAGGGGGCCTCGTCCACCGCTCGCAAGGCCAGTTCCACCGTTCGGTCACGCTCCGCCTCATCTTCACGGGCAAAGTCTGGCCGCAAGCACTCCGCGAAGCGAAGCACTGCTGCCACCGCCCTCATGACCACGTTAAGTACCATGGAGGAGCGGGAGATGGAGGCCCGCCAGGCACTGGTCGTCGAGGCGGAGATGGAGCTGGAGTCCTATACTCCACTCTACAATGCACTCGTGATGGAGATTGTGCGCTCACAGGTGGAGCAGGTCAATCAGCACCAGAAGCGGCTCAACGAAACTTTTGCTGCCCTACGCGCACAGGGCCTCAGCGTGACCGATGGGGGCAGCATGAACGCAATCATGGAACGCCTCAAGGAGAAGCTGCACAGCGACGCAGTAGAGGAGGTGCAGCGCGTGCACGCGGAGAACGCAATGCTGCGTGAGCAGTTAGAGTCGAAAACGCTGGACTTGGAACGAAAGGCAGCTGACGTGGAGGTGCTACGGAACACCGTTGCACGCAAGGTGGCGAGGGCGGAGGTGGACAGTGAGAGCATGCGGGCAGAGGTCCACCGGGTGCTGCAGGATGCTACCCTGGATGTGGAGCACATGAAGAAGGATCTGGGCCACCGCATCGACATGGTGACGGCGTCTCTGCGGACACCGAAGTACAACACAGCGCTGCGCTCCCTGCAAGACCACGTCGTCAGTGTGCAGGAGGAGATCCAGGAGCACCGCGACACACTTAGTAAACTGATCTTGTCCATTGGCGCCAAGGAGACTTTTGCCAAGGACGAGAGCGGTACAATCCACTCAAATCTGCCCGTTAAGTTCCGTGCGGAGCTGCGAAACATGGAGAAGGATAGACTTCTAAACATCATGGATGTGCTCAGCTTTCAAGATGGCATTGTTGATACCATAGGCAAGACGATCTACGTTCTGGCAGAGTCCGACCATCATACAGCTGTATTGTAGATCACCCGCACATGCAATGAAAGGGAAATGGTGAGACGGAGCAAAAAGAATGAAAATGCTTGGATGACGCCTTCTGAGCACTAGCATCACATACTCGTGCAGGTTGGTACCAGCTAGCATCTCTTTCACACACATACTCATGTACATATACATACCCCTATGTGGCAGCTCACAGACGGTAGTGTGAGGACGCTGCACACAAACACACACAACCCAAACCTCAATGGAAGCAGCAGTAGCACCTGCATTAAGATTTGGAGTTCTTGTACTTCCTTCTGTGGCATGGACATTTTGTCGCCGCACGAATTCCCATCCCCCCCTTTTCTTGAATGAGGTTAGCGGAGGAGAGGGGTGGTGGTGGTGGAGAGCGAGGAAGTAGACAGTATACATGTAAGCACAATACTCCAGTGCTGGGCTTCAAGCTGCGCCATATTTTTTTCCTTGCTTCATCTCCTGTCTGCTTGGCTCGCCAGCGATGATGACCCAACTTATGAAGGTAAATTACCAATCGCGGATGCCTCTTCCATGCATACACACGCGCCCTCGCTTCTACGTGGTAGTGCACTAGCCTCGTTCTGACCAGCGCGGGCTGATGAACACCTTGGGAGTGCTCCCTTCCTGGAGACAAGGGAAGTATGTATTCCTCTCTTTTTGTTACTTCTGTCCCGATTTTGTATCACTCTCCCCACTCCCTATTTCTGTTCTCTCTCCCCCAAATCACCACCACACCATTGCCACCACCGCAAAACTCGGTAGAGGGGGTGGGGTGTACTGTTAGCACACTCACATACACGCCTCACATCTTTCTTACAGTCCGAAGCGGCGCAGCGCGCGTGTGTCACGGGGGCTTCGGGCAGCTGGCACAGCGTGTGTGTGTGTGCGTGCTTTCGTGCGGTGCGTGTGAGTGTAGGACCCGTCGCTGATGGAGGCTGGCAAGGAGGCCCCACCAGATACTATGGCGGGACGGCGCTCGAAGGATCGGAGGAGGGCCAAGGGCAGTGGGACTGTTGGCGCTGACAAGAGTGGCGCGGTGGATCAGACTGAGGTGCGCGATCAGACTGTAATGTCACTGGCGAGCTCACAGCTCGGCATGATCTGTGCGACGCTCGATGTAGGTGCGACGACTAACTCGGATCGTCTAGCGGACGCTAAACCGTTCTTCACACCCCTGCCCTTCTCTGAGAAGACAGAGTTACCTGGGACGGCGGAGAGAGCTAACGTGACCTCCCAGCCCGAACCTCATGTTTCTCGTCACCGTCACGGAGAGACGCACAAGAAGCACAAAGGCAGTGATACCCACAAGAGGCATGGGAGGCCAAGCAAGCGGCACAGGGAGGAATCAGCGTCCAAGTCCCACTCGCACAGGAGCCCCCGCGCTCGTCCCCCGCCGGCCCTCCACACCCACGCCACCGCGGCGCCAGTGGGGGCGGTAGAGGTGGATCGCGGACCACCGCCACGGGCCATGGCGGCTGCCGCAGTGCCACAGAGCGGTGGTGCGGTAGGGGCCAGGCTAACAGCCTCCGTGGTGGCAGGGCTGCTTGGCTGGCGCCTTCTGGACGCTCCACAGTCCCGATCGGGCCGTACCCCAGCGGCAGGCGAGGAGTTCATACTCGAGCACCTGCATGACCCTGGCACTCGGATATGTGTGTGGCTGCCGCCGGCCGTGCCTTTAGCCACTGCTGACTCCACGTGTCCTGGAGGCGTGCCACTTGTCGATGGTGTGCCCATGTCCCCACGCGATGCCGCCGTGCTGCTGGCGCAGCGGACTCTTTCTGCACTTGAGCCGAGCAGCAGCCCCGCTTCCCCTGAATGCAGGCTGGTGAAGGTGCAGTCGAGCAGCCAAGGGGAGGAGGACGCGCCGCGCGATGATGGCACTGCCGCATGTGCAGCGCTTGAGGACGCCGATAGCCAGGCGCTGGCGCCGCGTGTCGCCACCGCCTCGAGGGTGGACAAACAAAAGAGGGCGGTGAAGAAAGAACCCAAAAGCTCCGGCACACTGGAAGGCGGCGAGTCCACTGCCGTGGCCGAGGGAAAGGCGGATGAAACTGCGGCAACGGCGGCTGATGAGGTGAAAGAGGCACTGGCGGTGGAGGCCACCGCGTCAGCCCAACACGGCGCCGCCGCCGCCGCCGCATCAGCAGTACAGAAGGGGACACATGCGCCGTCTCCGTCTTCCATCGGGGCGGGGTCTCGGGCCCTTGTGCCTGCAACTCCGCTCTGCACCATACACACCGCTGAGCTGCCGACTGGGGTGCACTTTGTGGAGTCCTTATCCAGGAGCTGCAGTGATATTAGCACAGCCTTCTTGGCAAGGACACGTGCGGTATCAAGTGGGCTCGCGCATGCCTTGCACGGCGGCGAGGCGGGGCTGGATGCCACCTTCCTGAGGGCACTGGCTCAGCAGCACTGTAACCACCTCGGCGACGATGCCCGCGCAGAGATGCGCCGCGGTCTTGAAATGGCTGTGGCGTCGTCGCGGCTTCGTGGTGACACCCTCTACGCCGGGGTGCGCGCGCTGCAGATGATGGACGAGCAGCAGAACCTTTATCAGTACGGCGCATCGGCTGGTGCCCCGCCAGCTGCCTTCCCACGGGATCCACCCAGTACGTTTTTACCTGTGTCGGGCCAGGCGCTGCTGGACGCTCAGGACCGTCTCACATCTGCGTTGTACTGGAGTGACCCACTCGCCGACGCGACGGGCGGTGGGGCCGCTGAGGGGGGCCCGTCTTACGCTGTGCACGCGGGCGGCATTCCGTGGGCACCGCGGCTTGACATTCAGCACGCCTACGCTATCCGCGGCTCCTACACAGTGCAGACGTCACTCCCACGCGGCGCGGCCGCGGCTGCAGCGACGGCGGTGGTGGTGGTGGATAACCCCAACGAGGACATTCGTCATCACATCTATCGCAGGCATCTGCCACCAAGTCTGAAGCGAGCTATCGACCGCGAGAGCATGGGTGTCGAGCATCTTCGTGACGGCAGCTGCGCAGTGGAGAAAAGCGAACATGGAGAGGGAGCCATCGACGGCGCCGGTTGCGCTCAGCAGACCACGGAGGTAATCGACATGGACGAGGTGCTGCGGAGAGATCAATTCATCGCGCGCGTGCCGATGCCAGACGTGGAATGGAGGTACAGTGGCGACGTACAGCAACAACACCGGCAGTAGCGGGAAGGACAGGAATGACAGTTCTTCTTCCCTATTCTGCTCAGCGTCCCTTCTACGAATTACTCGTACCCCCTCGCTCACTCGCACATGCACATACATACGATCGAACCCCAATTATCGCAGCCTTTCAATGGCAGCGGAGAGTTCTCTTGAAATCATCCAGACCCTGGGCGGACCCTCTCCTCTTCATGTCCCTCCCCGTTCATCTCCCTTTCACCAATTACCTCTCTGCTACATCCCTCACTCACATTAACTTCTTCAGCTTTACAGCAAGCACGACTCTCTCTCTTTGTGCAGCGACACCGGAATGCTCGTATCACAGTTATTATTATTATCCTCCCCTTTTCTCTTCTGTGTATGTGCATGTGCTCAATCTGCGGCTCACTGTGTACACGCGCAACGATGCATCCGCTCTTCGTGCCCCCCTTGTCTCCCCGTTCCCACTGTGCCCCTCTCTCCTCCGACTTCTTTCCACTCACAGTCTAGTGTTAGCGAGCGAGCGCGACCATGCAGCCCAGGTCCCTCAATCGTCATGAGCGGCTCCTGCGTCAGGAGGAGCCTGTGCTCAACCACCAGATGCGGCAAGAGATCCTGCTGCAGCAGAAGCTTGATGTCGCCACGGAGCGATCCGTTGCGGCCACGCTGAAGGCACAGAAGTCAGCGCGGCGGGAGCTGGCGGACATCGGCCGCCGTGTTGACTCTCAGTTCTCTCGCCTGCTCAGCGGTGCGACTGGGCTGAAGGCGGCCGTACCCTTCGCGGCCTCGGGGGGCGTGGGGGCGGAGGCTGGCAGCGTGGCCGCTGCCCACTCCACTGCCGCTGCTGTGCAGGCCCCCGCCCGCCAGCTCACACCCAGTGAGGCACACCCCCCCTACACGGCGAGAGGCAGCACCTTGTCACAGAGCGTCTACAACGCCCTGTCTAATTACACCTTTGGCTTCCCAACGCCATTTGAGGAGTCTGACTTCAACTCTGTGATTCAATGGGCGAGCGTGAGCTACAAGGAGACGCAGGTGGCCGCCCTTGGGCCCCGCGCTGACGTTAACCGACTGCGCCGCGAAGAGCCCCCGCACAGATTGTTGGTGAGCGTTGCTGCCTACCTGCTCAACGAAGTGCTGATGCGCGACCCGGCGCTGAGCACGCTCTGGAACACGTTGCGCACTCCCCTCTTCGACGCCATCTTTAGCCCGCAGCTCATCGCGACGGAGATGGAGCGCAGGCAGCGACAGCACGCTGCAAAAGCGGCACGGCAGGGCAAGCCCCCTCCGGTGCGTGAAGCCACGGAGGACGGGGTCGTGGAGCCGCTTCCGCTGCGACATTCCACCTACGACACCATTCATGACTACGCGAGCTACCGCATGTGGATGGAGGAGTACATGGCGACGAAAACAGACAACGACACCCTCGCTGAGCGCATCGTGCAGCTCAAGGATGTGGTGTGCAAGAGCCGGTTGGTGTTACAGGTGGCACAGCGCCGGGTGGATCGCACGATCACGGAGACGGTGTTTAGGGCGTGGCGGGCGCACGTGCAGCGGAAGAGGGCCTCGCGGGAGGCGATCTCGCAGTACCTGGTGCGCACTCAGCGCCGCTTCATCGAGGAGCGAATGTTCCTCAAGTGGCGTCGCATGACGCTGCAAACGAACTTGGAGGACCTCCAATGCCAGCTTAGCGATGCGAATCAGAAGTTGTACATCATGACCAAGAGCAGCGCCAGTGAGATTGCCTCCCTGCGCGATGCACTGGCGGAGGCGGAGCGCCGGCACTCCAGTATGCTGGCCAAGGATGAAGCATCTCGAACGCAGATGATGGAGATGCACTTGCTCGAGTGCCGCACACTGCACGTGGCGCTGACGAGCAAGCATCAGCAATGCGAGCTCATCAAGCACCACGCGCACCGCTGGGAACGCATGGCCAAAACCTTCCGGCCACGCGCGCTGTGTGCCCCTGTCCCCAAGTCTCTACTTGCTGCGGGCTTGCGCCTGCGTCGATTTGAGGACGAGTTCATAGTGGCCAAGCACGTCCCTGCGCGCTCATCGTTACTGCGAGCAGAGATGGAGAAGTTGCTGCTCCGCTGGGTGAATTTTGTAATGCGGCGGAGCCCGGAGGGGGCCTTGTGGACCCCCGTCGCCAGACTGCTTCAGCGGAACAGCGTGGCTACTGGGGGTGTTGGGGTCAGCATGCTCTCAGACTCTCACGAGCACGAAGTGGAGTTCAACACTAGCACTTTCGACGGGTACGCACTGCTCCGATTAACTCGGGAGCTGCAACGACTCTACACGCTAGAGCTCGGCCTGGACGCGCAGCTGCCGCCCCACCACGATGGAGCTGACAGCAAGGAGGCGGTGGACCCGGTGCTCGCGTCTGCCTCTCCGTTGTTCGCGGAGCTACGCCATGTGCTGTATCTCCAGACCGGAGAAGGCCTTCGCCCGTCACTTCTCATGCACTGCCCCGATCTTGGGACCTTCTTCAACCCTTCCTTGCTCGTCTCTGCACCGACGCACCCATGTGCGTTCCTTTGGGTGCTCGCGGCCCTCTTCACTGGCTACGTGAATCTGGTGTGTGGGCCGCAGGTCTTCCTCCCCGGCAAGGGTCCTAAGTTCCTTAGCTGTACGAGGGAGCCGGTCCTCGCGACCCGCATCAACCCCTCTCTGAACACTGCTATCACAGAAGAGGAGCAGGAGGGCGGTAGCAGCACGCGGCCCCCGGTGCCAAGGGTGAGGGGTGCGATACACCGGCGCTCGATTGGCAGCGGTGGCCCCTCCGTGGTGGTGCTGAACACGGTGGTTGGCAAGCGTTCAGGAGGATCTGCCCCGTCACGGCAGCGGGTGGGCAGTCTGTCGCCACCGCAGTCACGGGGTCGCCTCTCGCCCCGCAGCTTCCGTCGTGAGTGCCGCAATCTGCGCGTGACGAAGATGACGGATGTGAAGCAGGTGAAGGACGGCACCGATACCGTCGCGGACATTGAGGCCTTCCTCGGTATTAATGACGACGAAACTTTCCTTCTCAGCGATGAGGAGAGCGACGTCAATGTCGATGACCTCATTGCGAATGTGGCGGGCATGGAGGAGGAGGAGACCGTCAAGCGGCGTGTGGCCCAGTTGATGCAGCAGCAGGAACGAAGGCAGCGACCAATGGGGGACGCAGACTTGAAAGGGCCTGGAGGAAACAAGATGGAAGCAGGTGCCAGTGGCAGGCTACCGGCGCTGTCCCCAGATATTGATTTTATCAACCAAGCACGGGATGCAGAGATCCACCCTGCAGACGGCCTTCTCCAATGTGTGGAGGACAGCAGTGATGACGAGGAGCTGCGCAGCTGCGTCCATCTCGAGGATCTCCTGCGCGCGGAGAAGGCTGTGGAGGATGAGGGTGTAATCAAGGCCCTTGGGTCACCAAAGAAGGACCTGCTGAATGCCAGGCAGCTGTACTTGCTTCAGAGCTTCCCCGCCACGAGCAGCGCCTTTGACGGCACGTTTACCCGTATCAACGAGCTCCAGTTCTCCGACCCCGGAGTGTGTGAGGGCGGCGCCGCTGCTCCGTGTGCTAACGGCGCGAAGACCTCGCTGGCTACTTTTTTGGAGCTGAGCGTCATCGACGCGGACCGGCGGAGGCAGTGGCTGGGCCTCGGCCGCGTCGTCACGTCGCTGATGACGCGGCTGCGCGCGATTGACATTTGGAGCAGCAAGGAGAGCGTCAACAGCTCCACCCGCCGCAGTCATCGCGGTAGCTTCGTGAAGGATTCCTGCCCCTCCGAGAGCACAAAAACGTCGTCAGTGGGCCGCCATGCGCGTCCCAGCTCCTCCGTCTCGTCCGCCTTTTCGCGGGAGCCCTCAGTTGGATCCAGCCGCAACCACCACCGCAGTAGTAGCGGTGCAAAAGGGGACTGCAGTGGGGACTTTATCGAGTCCGCCAGCACCGTGATCGTCCCTGGCAAGCAGCAGCCACGGAGGGGGACGGGGGGCCGTGGTGAGTGCGCGGGCCAGGCCAGTGATGGGGCCGCTCGCCCGCTGAGGAGCACAGGTGTGGGCGGGTCGAGGGGGTCGGGCAGACAGCACCGGGGGGGCGGCTCGCTGATGCCGATGCGGAGCACCGGCTCCCAAGGCTCTCTCCACGCCGCCGCCGCCGGGGATGTCGCCAGCACGCCTGTCTGGTTCTCACAGACGATAGCCCCACCCGCCTCCCTATCGCGGCCCACTCAGTCACCTTCGCGGGACGACTCAACCCACCACACGAGCGGTGCCTGCGTCTGTGGTGGATCTTGCGGTAGCGGTGGAGGAGGAGAGCATCCTTGCGCGGGGATTCTGGAGCCTGGGGCAGGTGTGTGCACTGATAGCTGCTGCGATGTATGTGGACGGGTGCTCATGATCCAGCAACCTCGTGAGCGCCATTGCTCCCCTCCATCATGGCTCGGCACTTCTGGAGTAACGGGCCAAGACCACGCGGAGACTGCTGAACGTGATGGAGATCGGCCCGGAAGCGGATCACCTGACCGGATGCTGCCACCAGCCGGAGCCAACCGCGCCGGCGCGCTCGACCCACTGATCGTCCCCGCGCCATTCAAGCCATCACAGCCCTCTCGGGGGAGGTTCCGCTTCGACCTTCAACTAAAGCCATAACTGACCCTTCCCTCCACCACATTACCGCTGGTACACATAGGCGCACAGGCACTGACATGGCTCGCCGATGTGTCGTGGCTCCCTTCTATATATATATATATATGTCATGTTTATTCCTTAGGATTTTTTTTTCTATTTATACTGTACGTGTGGTGAAGGGGATGCGGCCTTCGTTGTGCGCCCACCGCATCCGTCCCTGCTGCCACACTGAGGGCTACGCGGCTCTCTCTGCACCTTTTTTGTTTTCTGTTGGTTCCTTTTTGCCGTTTTGCTGAGAGTGGATGCATGTATATTAGTACAAAGATGGGCCCCAAATGACCATACTGGTAGAGGGCAATGAACCATCACTCTGCCCCCCCAATTCACTGTACACACAAAGCCAAACATTCACACACACACGAAAAAAGTAATCAAACACAAAACCCCTGGGTGAAAAAAATCCCTTTTCGTTAACTGTTCGTGGAGCACTGCTCTCTCTTTTTCTCTGAAATGAGAAGAAAGAACTGGCGTCTGCAGCGCACCCTTTCCGCTTGATGCTTGCACAACGCACATGAGACCACGAATCATATGCATGCATCTCTCCTTGCTTTTGCTTATCATAATTTGTGCATTTCACATGTCCCATAGACCAGCCAGTGGGGGAAGGGCAAGCCGCATACCAGCCTCCCTCGTAGATTAATATATACATATATTCGTATCCTGAGCTACCCCGCTCAACCGACAGCTTTGTGGGGCTCAGTACCGTCGCTGCAAAGATGCCCTCCGCCGAGCAGGATCTAGAGAACCTTTGCGTGCCGCAGACACCCATCCCCCTCTCTGAGAAGGTGCCGTCCGAGAAACCAGCGGCGCGTCGGTCATCCTCCAGGCAGCAGAGACCCCAGTACCACAAGGTCCACGACTACATTGAGCGGCGTCAGGCCCGTCATGCGAGGATGGAGCGGCGCGCTGCTAAGCGGCGGCGGGAGGACTATCTCATACTGCTCACCGTAGCGTGTTTTGTTATTACGGTTGGCTACTGGCTGTACCACCGCTTTTACCGAAGTTAGAAGGGTGACGCGCCAGCCGGATGATTGCAGAAAACAGACGAAGATAAATCAAAAAGAATGTATGCTGCGTGCACTGTAGAATACGCGCACTCACTAGATGCATGCCTTTTTTTGTTTTCGTGTGTGTGCGTCTTTTACATCATCATCACCACCATCGTTTTGCATAACCCTCTCCACGCGTGTGTACTGAGTGCTTACCAGTGCACCTCTCTATCACAAGGTTCATCGCCAACCCTGCTCTTCCACTGTTTGTACTGATGGCGGCGCCGCTGCGTTTCGCGCACATCCTCTCAACGATGGCACCTCTCCACCATCTCACCACGCTCCTCCCGATGCTGCCACGCCCTCCCCATTCTTCTACGACTGGTAGTAGCGGGCGTTATCTTTCTCATATTCCCTTCTCCAAGAAGTCGCCCCTGTAGGTTGAGAGGGACTTCACTCCCTTTGTTACATAAAGAAAGCCAGAAGGTATCTCTTGTCCCGTACTGTAGACGGATGCCATCGACAGATATGCGGGCTCGGTGGTGTGAGCTCGTGGACGCGGTGGCGAACATGAATTCCACGGAGGAGCTTCCTCGCACCTATGTCCAGAAGCAGTACTTGCCCGGTGGTGAGGATTTACCCGCTGAGCTGCTTGAGGCTCTGCGCAGTGAGGATGGTGATTACGAGGAGAAGGCCGATACGTTGTTCCGAGAGCAGATCAGCTTTGAAGAGGGCTGCCACGCCAAGCCCATGCTGCTCAAGTTTAGTTCCCGCGCGACCGCCGGCGAAGTAACCAGCGAGGGCCCGGACTTTTATCAGGCCAGCAGGACCGCAAGCTCCACCAGCAACGGCAGGCTCTCCGATGCGCCGCGTGTCTTTGGCACATCCTCGCGACTGAGCTCCGGGTTCGTGGATATGCAGCACTTGGCAAATCTCCACCGGCAGCCCAACTTCATGCCGATCATCCTGGTACCCTCTTCCGTCTCCGCTCCACTTCAGCTGCTCAACATTCGCAGTTTCCTCGAGCACGGCGACTATGTGGACCCCACGACGCTCTTCGTGGACGAGGAGACCGGTGCCTCCAACATCCAGGACACGAAACCAGAGTCCGTCATTGTCTCCCCAGGCAGTTTCCTCGACGCTGACAAGTACCGCGTTGCCTTCACTCAGTTCCGTGTCGTTGACAACCCTGCTCAAGTATTTGACTGGTCGCATGTGTGTGCGTGTGTGGTGGAAGGGAAGCGTTGGCAGTTCAGCGGCTGGTACCCAGAGGAGCCCGCGTCCTCGTGCGAGCCGAGCCACCTCTTCACCAGGGTACGTGGCTTCCTGCCGTACTTCGAGGAGGACAGGGTCCCCCCAGCTACCAAGCAGTGGCGCGTACAACCGCTCGTGCTCACGCGGCGTGTGGTGAAGACACAGCAGCATATCCTAGAGGCCGCCAAGTTCTGGGAGCAGCTCTACACATACTTGGACCAGCATCCTTTCTTCAAGCTGTACTCGGTGCGCCTGAACGCGTAACTGAATCGAGATGGTTGGTGTGCATATGTGTATGCGTGTATGTGTGGGATGAGTGATGTGGTTGGTACGAGTCGGAAGAGAGGGAGGAAGAGGGGGTGGGGAGAAACATGCTGCGAACCAGTAAGTGGGTGAGACTGCGTCTGATGGGAGAGGGAGGCTCCTGCGTGTATGTGTATGCGTGGGATGGTGCGCTCCTCGTACCCCCCGGCACCATTCATGCACCATCCGCCATTTCTCACTGGCTGCCACTCACCATCGCACGCTTGTGGGGAGGGACAGCAGTCACTATTCTACTGTTCACCGCGTAAAGCCCCCCTCACAATTAATAATATACCGTCTACCCTCGCTCTGTGATTGTGCACACCGCACACAGACTCTCACTTGCCTTGTTCACGGCAGCCACTTTTCACGATCCGCCCGGTGATAGGGGGGGGGGGAGGCTCTCAGACCCCAGCTCACTAACACACGGCTCCTCCCTCACACACCCCTTTCCTCCCCGGACTCTTCTTCCATATTCATTGTCCAATTTGATTTACATTACCTTTTTTTTACTTTCACGTCTATGTAATGAATGAGAAAACACACACGCAGAGGTGGATCTATTGTATAGCCGGAGTTACGAAGGAAGTACAGCGCTGGGAAGTGGACTCCAACAGGGAAAGCACGAAGAAGCCAACTCACACAAGAGAGAAATACAGGTAGAGCAAGAGTAAATAAAAAAACAACACCGCATCATCACTCAGAGAAGATGCTGCGCCGCTTCTCTACTCGCACAACCTCCTTCGTAACGGGGGCCGCTGTGCAGGCTCGCCATACAACTATCCTCTGCGTGCGCAAGGGCGATAAGGTGGTCCTCATGGGCGATAGGCAAGTCACTCTTGGTGAGCGCATTGTTGCCAAGAGTAGCGCTGTGAAGCTGCGAAAGCTGAATGACGATGTGGTAATCGGCTTTGCTGGCAGCACAGCTGATGCGTTCGCGCTCATGGAAAAGCTCGAGAACAAGCTGAACGACTTCCCCAACCAGCTGACCCGTGCGGCGGTGGAGCTGGCAAAGGACTGGCGCACTGATAAGGCTCTTCGCCGCCTGGAGGCATCCCTGGTGGTCTGCAATCGCGAGGAGACGCTTGAGATCGACGGCCAGGGCAACGTCATTACCCCAGAGGAGGATGGCATCATCGCGATTGGCTCCGGAGGCACCTACGCGAAGGCCGCTGCCCGTGCTCTTATCGACGTGGACGGTTTCGATGCTGAGACCATCGCGCGCAAGGCAATGAAGATTGCCACCGACATTGATGTCTTCAGCAACGGAACCTGGGATGTGGAGCTCCTCACCCGCGAGG
>JAODGE020005665.1:0-13869 GCA_027574965.2 Ecitophya simulans
AATAGGCTACAATCGATCGTTAGCTTATTGTTGTGGCTATCCCGAAATGATGCGCCGCGCTATCGCCGGTATCTATTCGCACATGTCATGTTAATGGAACATTAATTCCCAACGCGCGCGCGCGCGTAGGTTAGAAGGTTCGGGTGGTGTATGGATATGCGGTACTCACGCATGTTCACCGAACACAGGGTAAACGCCAGCCTGAAAAATACGGCGTAGAAAGAGAAACATTCATTAAAAAGCTAATTCAATTAACCCCTCATAAATATAAATACTGCGGGCGGGACGTGTTGACCCCGGTTATGATATGAAGATGAATGCGTGCCGTGTTTATTTACTGGTGGCATTAAACAAAAGAGTAAATCAAAAAGCACATGATAGCATCGCAATATAGAATGCGGACCCCGTCATGGGAGTGTTGCAGTGATCTGCGCGATGATTGTTTTTGTACTGATTGCACACCCAGACGATGCACTCCTTACCCTCGATAGGAATGCCTGTGGGGAAGATGGAAAATTCATTAATTTCAAACCGCCGAAACAGTTCCGTCCGCATCGCATCGACTCGGGGAGGCGGCCCATCATCAGCGTGTTGAACCCTCTCCTCCGCTCATCTCTCATCAACACACCCCACCGAGCATCCGAACGCTGTATTTTCTTACATCGGCCCTTCAAGAATCTTGAGATGCACGCCGCTCCAGTCGGCACATACTAGAAGCCTCGGAGTAATTATGAAGGCGTCAGAGCGATCGCGACTCGGCTTGTTTCAGGCATGACGTCTCATTGTTAATTAAAGTTAATTGTAACGACGGCAATTCGTTGGAACAGGCGTCGTAGGCTTTCGAAAAAGACCCGAAAGTCTCATCCGATTCGAAGACCGAACGCGCGCGCCGAACTTTGGCGTTATTACTCGACGATTACAATTCGGTTGGTTTACGATTATTATGCGCCACGGCCTGGTGGGCAAATTTGTCGCGTGGAAACGGTCACCCTTCGACGCACAGCCGAACATTCAAACTGACTTATTGTTAATGCAATCAAAAATAGTCTTTTTTTTACATTTCTAGGGTCAAAGAGACCAGGGGCGGGTGGCTGGACAGGCGCGATTAGGGATCATTAAAATTAGTGCCGCAAAAAAATATCATCATTAAAAACAACGCGCAACGAATTAAGTTAATTAACGACGGGCCAAAAGCAACAATAAACATTATATTAAACACAAGCTTGTGGCAGCGTTAAATTAACTTTTCATAAAAGTTGATTGCAAAAAAACCACAAAGGAATCGCCATTTAAATTAAAACTCTCCGGGCGTTGCAGGAGCAGAGAAAAACCGAAAAAACTAAAAACTAACGCGGCATTATATTCATCTAAAAGTTAGCAAACTTTAACTATGCGAGATACGAATTTTATTTGCTCAACCTTACACAAACATGAATCATGATTAACTGAATGGAAGAAAAAGTAATATTCACCTTCCACATCCCAATCAATCTTCAAAGCCACCGACTCACGCTCAATGTTAGGTACGTACATTTTAATTTTCGTAGTAAACACAATTAACCTGTTTGTCAATTTCAACAATACACAACGATGCACATTAACTTGAACTTGAGGTAATTAAAGAAATTGCAATAATTGTTAATGACTGTTTGAGTTCCAGCCCAATCGCGCTGACTGTTTGCAATGTGCAGGCGCACAAGACGCAACATCTTCATAGAAGAAATTTGTACTGATCTTTCGTTCGCCATTAATGCGTCAAAGTAAATCCTAAATTCGCAAATGCGTCAAATTTCCAAGGCGCACGATGCAAACTTACAGGCTAGATGACGTTGTGGCACTTCCGGTGATTGGTACCGGAACCAACAATAAAGCCGAATCGACAGAATAATTTCTAAAATTATTTAAAGAGTAATAAGTCATTAACATCTAGGCGACAACGTCTGACGCAAGCTGAACAGCACAAAAGTTGTTCAAGTTCGCGTCGTGTCTCTTCCAACTTGTCCAAACTATCGTAATTGCTATACAACGGTAGCCCTTCAGCGCCTCAACGTTCCTGCTCTTCAGCGCAAGGAGTACCGAGCACGCACAGACGCTGAATCTAAAGCTGAATTTCTGAATGTTAAATTTTGACTTGACGCGTACCATATGGCTTTATAGCGCGCAGCGCCGGAGGGAAGTGGAGGAGGGTGGAAAGGACACCAGGCGAGGCTTTCCGAGAAGTGGTTGTGCGAAGTATAGAAAGTCAGGTACCAGGGATATTCCGATGGTGCTCATTATTACGACTTCGCGCTAAGCCCGCAAAACGCTTCGAAATTAATATTTTAATCCGGCAAAATTGCGCCCCACACCGCTCCAGCTCATAACTGCCAGGCTGGATCAAAACTTTTGACCGCAATCTACACGTAGTTCCAGTATATTGTATCGTTTCCCCTCCAAACTTTAATTAAATCTTAAATATTTCAATGAGAAAAACGCTTTAAAATTCATTGCAACCAAATTTAGGCAATAAATAATTGCGGTAAATTTGTATTTAGTCGAGTTGTGCGGTAATGAGCAATTACTCAGAGCAAACAGTCGAAGCGAATTAGCCGAGATTGTGACGGCGTCGAGTGCAAATCCATCGCGGCCTGGACTAACTAATCACTTGTCTGCGCATCAGCCTAATAATTAATATTGTTGCTACTCGTTCATTCGCCCTTCATCACTGGCCCACCCACACAACAGCGCGATAACGATCTCCGACGCGCAATGCGCAATTAAATTCGCAATAATTAACCTAATTGCAATCAATATGATTTGCGCAATTGCGCACTTTATACTTTTATTTAATGCGGCATCGGGTGGAATAATATCCCGGTTTGCATTCGCATTTAACTTGTCGCATTTTCCCGTCCGCGCTCCAATGCGTTTGGAGTGGAGGCGCAGGGCACACCGGGATGCGAATTAAATTTTTCCTATTTAGCCGCCATCGGCACGTCGACCGCGGGCATAGTTTCGCGCACACTGCCCGAAAGGCATTTCGCATCGCTGTGCCACGCGCTCGGGAAATTTGAATTCCGGAAACGGCTGACCCAGAAATTACGTTCGATCGACCGCAGAACGCATCGACGCCGCATCACATTTGCGTTAAATAGCAAATAACAATTATCCTCTTCAAATAACAAGCATACCAAAATTAAATTGTTATTATTATAATGTTTATTAATGACACCAACTGCAATAATATTTTTTGCATAGCGCCTGTCTGACGCACGACTACTGAACTGAGAGCCAGTGCCTGTTCCTGCTCCTGGCAGGAGGCGGAGGAGGGCGGATTGTAGAAATAGAGCATCTGCTTGCCGGTGGTCGGGGTAATAACGTCTAATCTCGCGGGTCTCATTGATAATTATTATAACACCAAGAGGGAGCGCATGTATCGCACGTGCGGACGGGCGCGGATGCAGTCGTCCTGCAGGAATTCCTCGCTCATCTCCGGCGTTCGCATCGCTACGTGCCAGCTAGTTATAATGAATACGCGGCGTGCAATTTTGGGGTTCACCTTCATTTCACATTTCTCCTCAAAGTTACATTACTGAAGAATATTTCATTCGCAAAAGCTCGCTCCCCAAACCCGTCACTTCGCAGTCACGTCGCGCAGGCTCCGACTCTAAAGGGTTGGAATTCCTCAGACACGCAAAAAGAAATTAAGAAAAATTACAACAGTAAAAACCGTAAGTTGTCGAGCAGAACTAGGCAGTGTTATGTACTTCTAGGAAGTATGTGAAGATGTTCAAGGCCCTTGTTGCCCTTGTTGGTCGTAAAACAGGAGCACCATTTAAGTCCAAGAAAATAGCGCACTAACATACATTATCATAAAACTTATTTATTATTTTTATACTACACTTTTACTGGCCTAGCATTTTGCTTGAGCGGTCCTCCTAATGTTTACGGCTTGCCCTTTCACAACCAATCTTCCCGACAAAATCAACCCTGCATACTGATTGTAAGACCCAGTTCGAGTGCAATAATAAAAATACTTAGTGCGATTCCAGGACGCGGACGGAGTTCACTTGAAATGGGAATATTTTACGCGCGCCTACGAGTTCAATAAAATAATCCGGACAGTAGGGATAAACAGAGCACACTGACGCAATGTTTTTGCATCACGGGGAAACCCAACGTTGCGTGCCCTTGCAACCAGACGCTGTTTTTGCTGTTTTTAGTTTGCGTCCGGGCGCGTTTTAATTTGGTGCGTTCGGTCATCATTCAACCCCATTTTCTCGCTCGCCAAACGCACAAACGACAACGGGAATGTTCCGCTTATTGCTTCGCGACTCACAGTGGGAAACGGTGTTGAAACGTACGCGCCGGCGTCTAATTAATATTAATTATCGCCGCTGACAGATGAGTTATTGTTAGGCGGGCGCGCGCTTGTTCGCTGTTTGTTTTTACTTCTTTTCGGCGCGCGCGCTGAAAGCTGCAGCAACCCTTTTAATAATTTTCGGTCGTCGCGTCTTAATAAATGAAGTGCACAAAGGAGGAAAAGCGAATGCATCAAGCGTCAACTCCCCGAAGGCATTCACAGAAAGAGAAAGAAAGATTGGCGGACAAAGTTTTTGCACCGAGCGTTATTTAGGAAATCATCAATCGCGCTTTCGTGGCGTTCGGAGTCGTGCGTATTGTTCCCGGGCACGTGCGGCCAGGATATAAATGCGAGAGGAAGTAACAAAGGAGGCCTCCAGAAACGCCGAATTGTGACTGATTACGTCCGACCAATTAATTACTCCACAAAAAAATCGCATAAAGTCGAAGCGCTGTAAGCAAATTTCCCGCTACACGAGTGTATCATTAATATTCCGCTTAATTTGCGAACAATTTGTGAAACTCTCCGATCGAGGCGCCGTGTGTGCTAGTGTGTGTGTCGTACAAACTTGTTTATTAAACATTATGCGTGGACGATGGAGAGCCGTCTCTTGGTTTCTGGCCGCTGCGCGGGGAAATCGGAGTTTGAGTTTTGTCGGTTTTCCCACCGAAAGCGGCAGCGGGCGTCGTCCGGAAAGCGAGAGTTTTAGAGAAAAAGCCTCGCGGCGCTCGACGCAACCATATCGGACCCCAGACGCGGACTGGGCGGGCGCGCAACCCGCCAAAGTGCTCTCTACCTTCGTTCCGT
The DNA here is from genome assembly GCA_027574965.2 of Ecitophya simulans. Classification (NCBI taxonomy): domain Eukaryota; kingdom Metazoa; phylum Arthropoda; class Insecta; order Coleoptera; family Staphylinidae; genus Ecitophya; species Ecitophya simulans. Next base: position 5,150 of record JAODGE020005665.1, read on the forward strand.
ACCCCCGTCGGAAAATTCGGCAGACGGGGAGCCTGAAAGCCCCCCGGCTGAGAATTAACTGCTCCCTCGTAGCGCGCTGATTGCTGAACCTACGCTACAGACATGGAAATATATTCCAACCGGTTACAATTCGACAGTATTTATTGAACCAAATATTGCGCAATAAAACAGAGATGATAATAATTCTGCGCTTTCTACGTGAGCGCCCTGTTCAATTTCTTTTATTCCATCCTCAAAATGGTGTGTTGGTCTCTCGAAAAAAGGATTTTATTCCGCGACACACAAGCCAATAATAACGGTAGCCCCCAGAGAAAACGAAAGTGTCCGTTCTGTCCGTCAATGCTCCCAAATCAATAAATAAACACGGAGAGATAAGAAATAATCGAAAAAGCTTCCTTGCTGGACAATTGAGTGTTTAAAATCCCCGAAGATCTCCCGGCAGCATCTCAATTCTCTTATTCCTTCTGCACGTATTTCATTCACGTTGTTTGCTCTTATTTCGAGGTTAGGTTCGCGTAATTTCGCGACATTTTCTAACAACCGACCACTCTTGAACAAGCAAATTAAACGACGCGTAATCTTAGGCAAACATCATTGTCGGGAAATTATCCTGCGCGAGAGTTGCAAACGCGTAGGCATCGTATCGCTGTGTTTGATAAATCGACGCGCTTGCCCCCTTAAGCGCGCATTCCGCGTGACTAATTGAGCCGAGCAATTAACCTGAATTACTCGAGGGTTGCCAGATTCCCTTCGCACTACTTCTAGCGCGTCTGCGAGTCAGCGCGGTGCACCTTTGAAAAAAGCACAATGCATTGAAATAAGACGCGAAGACGGCACGGTGAAAAACCTAACTTAGAACTGGCACAATGGCAACGGAACGAGAGCAAGAGAGGGCAGAATCGGAATGAAAAGAGATGTAAATAAGAAAAGTGTAAAGTCTCCCATCTGCGTTTGCAAAGTGGAAGTATTTTCAATCCATTACGCTTTTGTTTGCAGCGCGAAAAGGACTCGTCGGCGGGCGACTAAATAAATGCATACAAATTTGCATTTTGAAACAAAATTAATTAAAATTAATATTTATAAATTGCAAATATAAATTAAATGAAAACGGGAAAACGACCAAAATGGGAACGTAATTTTATACAAAACCATTTATAAACTGAAATAATCAAAAACTATATCTCACTATCTCACCTATCTCACTTTTGTTTTGCAAATAATTCCAAATTCAAATTGAAATGTCACAAATTTGCAAATAGACGTATTGTATCAGCATATTCTTTGTGGCGTTTTTGTTGAAGAAAGAAACACAATGTAACATAATTTTAAGTAAACGAATAGCTGGAAACTGTGACAGCGCAGGATATAAAATTGTGCTTCTTGGTTATGAAAGAAGTGAAGAAGCCAACGGGTTTTAGTGCTCAGGATGAATAAACCGCCGTAGCAGTCCCACTCGTTAGTTAGTCGTTGATGGCGGCGGCGACGGGCTCGTCTATAGAAACGACGCGGCTTGAGGGAATACTAATTAAAACCTTTTAATTGCCACCACAGAACGCGCCGACGCCCGCCATAATTAAAACAAAATCATAAAAACGCCGCTCCAGACGACAAAAGAATTATCACTACTGTTTCCCACCGTTGGCAAAAAATAAATAAAACAAAAACGTTAAACGTGAAATTTGTCGGACGAGTGGAGCGCGCGTTTTTATCACCAATTATGTAGATTGGCGTCGGCGGCATTTCCCATCAAAACTTTTCATTGCTTCTTGTTCAGGGTTCGGACAATTTTCCCGCATTTCTGACCGAGTAATATAACAAATTAGTTTAGATTAAACACTAAAAAGTAAAGCATAAATAAATGTACCTAGTAGTTCCTAATATTATTTATTTGGAAGATAATTAAATCTTACTTTTATTTAACATTTACAAGTTAGAGAAAAAATTTGAAGGAAACAAAGAAAACTCCTAATGATTCCCTAAAAAATATTCATCTAAGAGCTCTTTACGATTTCATCGTTTTATATTCACATTTCGTCGTTGGTCCTTCGACCACGCGCGGTGGATTCCCCGCTATTACCCAAGATTTACAGCGATATAAACATTACATGCGTCTTTTCTTCCTTTTCAGAGATTTTGCCCGTTATAAAATAAATATTGCATGATTTTTATGTCACACTAGATTGTGCGATATCTTTATGATACCCTAAAAACAGCGTTTAATATTAACCTAATGCAAAAAATAAAAACAAAAACATAAAATTAAAAGGTTTAATAAATATTGTCAGAGCCAGACTGAGTCTTTTAGTATTTTCGAATGTTTTATGACTTTTTAATACGCATCAAAATGTTTTTTTTTGTTTTAATAATATTCATTTCGTCCTGATGCTGCCAGGAGTGCCTTCAGTTGCCAGCGATGTTTTCGCCGCTCCGCCCGCTAGTTGTTATTCCATGTAACGCGCAACGAATGCAATAAACGCATGTTTTTATTCATCGCGTTATGAGTCAGTCAGTTTTTACGAGTTTCCACGAAAGGCTAATAAAAGTCAGGTAAATATGACTCTAATTAGCAATAAAAATAATCGTAAAATTGCGTACCTGCGGAAGCGCGTTACACGGCTAGGAGCGGCCAATTGTAGAAAGGGCGGTAAGACCGAAACGTTTCTAGCATTGTGTTATGGCGCGAGCGTTTCAAGGCGTACGCAATATGCATGTTAAATGTTTGGAATGGTCTGCTGGCAGTGTTGTGCGCATTACTTTTATTTCGTCGCTCAATCAGAGGGGTAAATAAACGTGCGCGCACCGTGCGCCGCGTACCGGTTACTGTTATTGCTTTAAGTAGGTATGAATGAGCGAATTCACTTCTTTCCCTTATTTTCCCCCAAGCCGGGTGCCGGAAAAGTAACTGAAATACTACCTGACGCTGCCGCTGAATGTAAAAAGTCAAGCGGCAAATGTGTGTTTAATTTGTGTAAATTGCTTTATTCGGGGAGCGGAGGTGTGGGGGTTAGATACCAAGACTAGCAACTTCACACCCCCGCAACTATAACGCAACGGTTGCATGGTTAGAGCTTATAAAAGTAAGCCATCCTAGCGTGAAATAATGATGTTAATTATTATCGAAGGGACTGAACTAGGTTATCTTTAACGCGACCTAACCTAAGCTTAGACAAATTATAGAGTGTCTAGATCTAAACCAGGGTATTTGTACTTGTTTAGTTCCTATTGAAATAAATCCGACAATGTTTCGTTCGTCGGCGAATTAAACTGAAATCGAGACAATACGAAAAACAATAAATCGCAGACAATATGTATCTCCAGCGAGTCGAGTGCAATTTAAAACGAAACATTACCTGCACCCCTTCACGGGCTGCATTAAACTGCACTACATTCTGCAACTTTGTATGTTTCACTGCGGTGCCTCGCCACTAAAAAGCGCATTTTGCAGCGAACGAAATTCGATTTGCTCACATTTCCTCGCGATATATCTTCGAGCGTATTTTTTCCACCCGCTCTACCGGAATTAATCCCGCTCAAACCCATCATTCTTTCAGGAACCTATTGCGAGCATGGAAAACTTATATTTCCACGCGTAGCTACGACCACAACCGATATGTAGCCCGAGTACTTGCAGAACGAATTAATTGTTTGATGGTGAAATGTAACGCGTCCTTGCCGAAGGAAACATCGCGCCGGTAGGTATCGGGGTGGACAAAGGGATTTCGAATTCATTTGCTTGGGATGATTGCCTGATTGCGATCCTCTTCAATGTTTGCCGAGCCCACATCTACATCCCAGGTGCACGCACACGTAGACGCAACGAGAAACGAGAATTCTGAAATGTACCCGGCGGCGGATCGAAATTCGGCACGCTGTAACACGGGTGTGACGAAGGACACGCGAAGGATACAAACAAATATGAACGTGCCACGCAGGACACACGAACGCGAACAAAGGACGGATGGTTTTACAGTTAGCACGTTTGCGTCGTAAAATTTTTAATGACGGTTAATCCCTTCGAATCGTCCTCATCACAATAATTTTCCGCGGAAGCGAGATGGGAAATTAATATAGACAGAACGGGTAGTTTAACGGCGGCGGCTGTGCGGGTCTGGTATAATTGAAGATTAAGCCTTCGGCGGCAGTGCAGCAATATGCGGACGACGGATTAAATGCGATTAATCGATTTGCGGTGCGCACTCAATCGATCAATTGTTAATATTTCATAAACACCGCGCTGAACTCCGGCGCATCCGCCAAAACTGTGTATTAACCGTTAATCCCTCATTGTCAGAGTGGCAACAGCAAGTGCCAATCAATCATAGAATATTCAAGTATTTATAAACAAAATAAAAAATAAACATTCCAGTGTAATAAAAAATGTAAAGTTGACCTGACAGGACATCAAATATTTAAAAACACTGAAAGTGAAACTCGAAAATGTCGCGTACAGTTCTGTCAGGAGTTTCCGCATCTTTCGCGTGATGTCGAGCTTCCACGAGGCGTAAATAATGTCAGTCACATGCGAGAAGAAAGAAGAGACGACATGAGCAAACACGGAAGGACAAAAAAGTCTCTTAGACACGAAATAAAATTCTTATTGAATTCGCACATATTATCCCCTTTCCTATAAATTGTTTCAAGAGCTTTACCTTACACATAGTCTTACAAACTACTTCATATTGTACCGATAACAATCAAAGTAATTTCAATCAAATCATTCTTGGATAACTCATTGAAGTATTGTGTAATTTTTGGTGTTAATATCAAGCATGCTGAAACTATTGTCAAAAGCAGTATCGACAAAAATGTATTTGTCTCACCCTGTGAATGTTTCACGTATTGGGTGAAAAAGTATAGGACACATGAGAAGATCGGAACTAGGACGAACGATGGACATTAGGACGTAAAGTCGATACTAATACCCTTCCGAATTGGCAAGACAATAAGACAATATAAGAGGATAGATAAACACGCCGTTAAGATCAAAATAAAGACCCTTCGACCAAGAAAGCCGGCTCTAGCTCGCCGCGCATCGATAGACGAATTTCCAGTTGGAAGTGGCCAACTTAAAACCATCCCAAAAAAGTAACAATATATGACACATAAACATCGGACACATCACAGTCGAAATACTGTTGTGTGACTTACGTGCAAGTTTGAGGTGGATTGAAATATTCGGCCCAAAACTCACCTGAAACAATAAAAATCATATTTAGGGGTTAATAACTTATTTATAGTGGCATTTATATTTATAGACGTGTGAACAATAAAGTTCGAAAGTTTTCAACTAGGATCAATTCGCCGCCGGCGCGAAACTTTGCACGTGCCAAAGTTCCGTAACTTCTTCGGCGCCCGACGCCTCCGCCAAGAGCGCAAGCTTTTTGCGACATCAGTTGCGCGCGCCCTACGCGCCAAGTTGGACGCACCGCGTGATATACAAGGCGCGAAGGACGTATCTCGAACGTCGGGCGTAACGATTTTATCTTTACTCCTTCTCCAATATTAGGATGTGTGTGGCATGATCGCATGCTAAGCGCTCGCTCGCGGAAGGAAAGTTGCGAAAAGTGGAAACTACTTGATCTGCCTGCGATGTGCCGTGATACGACGTGATATCCCTCTAGCTTTGCGAAGAAACTTCTCCCGGAACGCACCTCCGAGAAGACGATGGCGAAGCAGCGTCGAGAGAAACGGCGTGAGAAGTGCCACAACGACCGATCCGATCGTAAAGATAAACGCAATGCTCGTAATCGTAATAGGCACGGCTACAAGACTTTCAAAAGCCGCGCCGTCGGCGTCGACGCTTGCGCACCTCCGGGATTACAGCGACGCAGGACCTCGACGAGGCGCTCCGCCATAATCGTTATATTAAACGTCGTATATTCATTTCGTATGCATGCCCAAGTAAGTTACTGGATGGAAACACTTTCGCCGAGGAATGGCGGAACGCCCGCGCATAACCCGATGATGGCGGCGCCGGGCGCATTGTTCTCTTTTGGCGTTTTAATAACTTTATTGCTTTGTAATTCTTAGCCGGCGAGCGCGCTTCGAATTGTTTTAATATCTCCCGAGCGGCGTGCTGCGTACCGCGCAGTGGCGAAAAGGATAAAAACCGAGCAAACGAAAATAAAAAAAAAGGTCTCGACGGAGCACGCATAAGCCGCGCATAAAATTCTTTTAAAAACATGAAGAAACACGACAAAAGCAACAGCGTTCCCAAATTAATATATTAATGCAGCGACGGATTAGGAATTTTCTTTTTATAAAACGTTCGAATTCTTTCCGATGAAATTGATGTTTCGTCGGCAAACGGAAACAAATAAAGTTGGAACTTATCTCTAAGTGACTGGAATCCAAAATCAGGTTTGTTTGTCGGAGAAAAATCCGGCGCCGCCGCCATTCACAAGAAATGAGTTTTCCATATCTATACGACAAATCTACGACGCGTCCTGCACGGAAAACTGAGACGGAATAATAAAATCAGAAGTCCGAATGCAATCTCGACGTCCCGTCGACCTCCACTCTGGCGCGTCCGAGTTTGGAAGCCTGCGCTACCTCGGCCCTCGCGGTCCTATTTTTCCCTAATATAGTTGAAGTTGATGTGAAGGAGCTCTGTAGACGGCCGAGAAATCCGTGCGCGCGAGGATATGAGCGCATCATGTGTTCGACCGTCGTTTTCGGCAGTGATTTTGACGAGCGGTCGCCGCACCGAGAGACGATTTACTTCAAGGGTCAATCATCCCTTAGTTTAAGACAAGGGTCGACCCTCATGGATTTCCGGCGCGGCGACACTTGCCGGATTTGCAATGCGTTAGGGATAGTCGCGCAAAGCGTAGAAATCCCTTAAAACAACGTCCATAGAAGCTCCGAACATGTTTTTCGTCGAAATTGCTTTTGCACAGGCTTTCGAGCAAACGTTCCAGGATGTGCGCCCGTTTTATGCGGACACAGTGTATGCGCATGTGAAAAAATCTCGTTTAACGCACGTTAACAAATGCTATACGGCGTCGTTGGAATGAAATTACGAACATTAAAGGGAATTTTTTACGTTCGGCATGAGCTGACGTGGCGTTTGGTGTTCGGAGTCGGACGGTTCCCACCTGCAGACACGGCCGACGCCCACATGCATAATTTAAATCCCAAACAACAAATAAAATAAGCTTCCGACATCCAGTTTCACCTGCGCGCCAAATAAATGTGCGCAATTCGCCCGCCGGCACGATGCGAGGCATAAAGAGCAGAAAGTGCATGAGAGCATTGTCGACGATGGCAGGCCCAGAACACCAGATGAAAATTCCGTGCGGGACAGAGAACGACAAAGAAATTGGCGCCCCGGTGAGAGGAAATGACGTGCAATATATGCACAAAATAGGCGCATCGAGAGACGTAACGACCCGCGGCCCGGCGCCTTCGCCAGAACGCCAAAACCGCAATCTGGGAATTTATGCGTCTGCTCGACCGCGATGCGCGCCAAACCAAAACAGCACGCATACAACGTAAATTTAATGAGCGCCGAATTCGTTCGTCGAGATTGCAAAAATTCAAATTTTTAATTGCAAATCCACCCCTCGGGGTGTTGCGTCAGTCGAGGGCGTATCAGTCAGGTGGAGTTGTTCGGAAAAATTAGTTATCAGGCCGTGCTGGCACAGCCGGTGTTATTGATATGCGAATCGCAGAAATTCGCCCGCGGCCACGGTGGCAAGTCAGTCAGTCAGATGTCGCCCGAGCGGACGATGCGGCGGCGCTCGATGTCAGCCCGACTGTTTTTGTTTGCTAATTGGCAGCGGAACGAGCTCGACGTGTCACTTTATAATTCAGCGCTGGCGCGGACCCGAAAGAGCGGCGGAAGCGGCAGTTACACCGGCACTCCATTTAACCTACTGCCGTTCGGCGAGCCGTTGCGCATAAATAATAAAAGCGCCCTCGGCGAGTCGAGTGCGCCGGCGAGTCTATATTTTCCTCTCGACCGTCCCGGTCGTCCTGGTCGTCCTGTCGATGTCGTTAGTTCCTATGCGCATTCACGAAACTCTCTTAGGGTTTAATCAATATCGTTTTCCTGCCGCGCGAAATAAAATATCGGCATAAATATTAAATTAAATGAAATTAAACGCAAAAAAGAAAAGTGCTCAGCGGCCCACCAGGGAGCGCGTAGCAGGAAAAACTTAACTCCACCAAGCTTAATAATGAATAGTGACAGCATAGCATAAATTCCATCGGTTGATTACTCCAACCACTTAGGTTGAATTGAAATTTTCTCGATTGCATGTCACCCGAGTTTGAACCAATTAGGCAACATCCAATCAATTAATCTATCTATTAAATTACATTAAATAACAAACAATAAAAACAAAAAAAAAAATTAGCAGCACCTAAACTCTTTAATTTAAAATCATTTACCCTCGAGTTGCATTCACTGCATTCGCCCGCAATTCGACGCCAAAAAGTCCTTTTAAAACAGCAGGGCATAAATCCAATTTTTACGCTCGGCTCCATTCGACTCGCGAACTCTCTAACAAATTTGCTCGGAAAGCGTTTAAACCGTGCCCACTCCTAATTGAACCAGAGCAAATTGTTTTAAGGCGCGTTGCAGCATCAAAGACGCGTAAGTCCAGATAAGAAATCGAATGCGCTCGTTTCGGCAACACCTTGTATGGTATAATTAAAAGTCTCGTATTTCTCTTCGAGCGCGCTGCAAGGAAAATGCAAGGAAAATGCAAGCAATG
>JAODGE020005716.1:0-16490 GCA_027574965.2 Ecitophya simulans
AATATAATAATCAATAAAAAGTATTTAAGAAATAGATTATATTATATAAATAAAAAAGTGAAAGTATTTTGTTTTCTATTGAGAATCATACTCGCAGCCACAGATATTAAATTTTAACCATTTTCTTGGAAAAATATGGGCAGTTCTCTCATAAAAAAAACAATCTAACTTTTTTCTATCTAGTATTTCCAAAAATATTTCGTTTAAATCCGGCCGGCACTGAATATCTTTTTCTCTTGTACTCGTCGAGAGTCATCGGCAAACTGGCCAAACGGTGACAGGAGATCACTTGCAATAGCGGAGAACACACAATTCATTAAGTCGTTTTTATATTTGATAACAAACCGTTTATGTTTTATGAAAGAAAAACGAAATTATTTCAAATTATTTCATTTCTGTTTAAAATGCCGATAAATATGCACCATAATACAAAACTTTTCTCTACTGGTTATTTTTAGTCTCAAAATAATAACTTATTACTTGTAACTTATTACTTATCTTCATATTTAGGAAAATCTCTCACAACATGCAATATACCTATTCTTCTCTCTTCTTTTCTCACTGTAAGCCGTTCGTAATTCAAGTTATTAGATTAAAAATCTGAACCCGACGTGAAATTTATCTCTTAGCACAAACCTATTTATGTTCAAAAGTCTTCGCCTATTTTATAACAGAGTTGCCGTTACGTCACGGCTCGTTCGAGTGTGCGTATACGATGAGAACGTAACACTGTGATTGTTGTAATAATCTACGCGTTGTGTAGGCACCGCAGCGCGTCGAACGGTCGGGATTTTATTGCAAATGCGCCGAGTGGTTGCTTACATCTCGGGCGGAACACCGTGCGCCTTTGATGCACACAAAACTGGGATATTAAATTAAAATTTAAGAATCATTAACCTGTTATTTTCCACCACCCGTTAAATCTGCGGTTTTATTACGAAGAATTTTTATGTTGCCACGGATCGTAATGAACTCAATGATTACGCTCCATCGATCGTATATAATAATGCATGGCACATAGGTGCACATAAGAAAGCGACGCCGCCGCATAACCGACCGTCGCTAGTAACGCGCAACTGCATCGAAAACCTTCCAATGCCTTCGATATGTAGATATGCACGCTGAAAACGTACGCTATCTCGGATTTCTTTCCTGATGCGAAACGCCGTGTGCATTTCAAGCAAACGAATATAATATCTGCAGCCAACTGCCTGCGAGCTGCACGCGCGACTTGTCATATGACTGCGCCAGTGAAAAGTGTCAAACATCGTCTGCCAGTTGCTTCTTCTAATTAATAATTGCAATGATTATCAATTTAATAATTCTGACGCGTCGGGCATACTATGCATTTAATTGATATCAAGCATTGCATCTACTGGTACATACTTTAATACCAGTCAAGGACAGGCACTTGAATATTTTGTTTTTTTCGTACACCCAGTATGAACGTTCGGAAAATAATTACGTGTAACATCCGCAAGCGCGAATAAGTTATTACGAGTTGTATAATCGGATTCGGCGATTGATTAAAAGGGGTGTTAAGTATTATTATTGTTGGGGCATTAGAGCGTGAAGTCAATCGTGAGGGGATAACGCTGGCTTCCGAGTCGTGCGTAAGTCTTCAACGCCTCGTTTGGGCGCCTGCGAATTGTTTCCTAATTCGCTCAACAACGGGGCAGGTACCCCCGAGGCCATCCCCATATTTAATAATGCGAAATCGAGGTGCGCGCTCGAGCACGCCATCCACTCGACAAGTGTATTACGATGGGGGGAGGGAATCCTCTACTTGACGGTCGCATATGCAAAAATAAAAATCGTTCGCGCTTTATTTCCGGCATAGAAGAAGGATATTTAATTTTCCTTTTTCGCCCTGGCGCAATCGAACAAACACGTCCACCAAGTTGCCAGACACAGCGGAAAATCACCAAACGGCGAAAAAAGCGCTCTTTATTGGGGAGCGGAAAAAATCAGTCGGCATTATTTTTTCGAGCGTTGTACGTCTGCCAAAGACGCGGAAAAAATCGAAACCCACGCGCACAGCGTGCATCCCGATCGAGGCGGAAATATGACAGGAAAGTGACAATTAACTTACGGCAATCCCACACTACACGCATGCGCTACACGTGTGTGCCCCGCACAATTCCGCGCACGTTCCCTGCTTGTGACACGGCTTTTCGCACAACTTGTACTCGACGCTTATCAACCAATTATTGGTCTGGAAGGTATGCCAATATTTGATTCGGATTTCGATAGGAACTGCGATTTACACATTTATTTAACATTGTGCCAGTTGTGCGCGATCGCTTCATGCGATAGTACCAACACCAGACATATATACATGTATATCTGGCCGGCGGCGAAAATGCCCCGCTACGCACACGAAATGGTATTATGTCATAAAATTAATGCCGCTGAATTTTGTCACGACATAATATAAACGCTGTTGATGATTGTTGCAGAAGTGGACTCCACGTCGTCAAATAGATGTCATGACTTCTCGGTGAGTACCTTTCATACATAATTCATTAACGGCGCGCGGCGCGCATTGGCCGACATAAAGTTTTACAACGCTTGGGATCGTCTGAGAGTGGTTATAGAAATGTGGCAGGGTTTGGGAGCGCGCGCGACTGGCGCATCCACCTAAACCAAAACGTATGTTGTGGGTGTTCTCCTTTTCTATCTGTGGCTTCGCAAAACGCAAATCTTATTGATTTTACGTCCGACTTTTATTCAGTTTCTTTTTTTTTCCTCTCTCGGAACGTATTATCGAGCGGTTATGTGCACATCAAAATTTTGCTTCGATCGAACGCACGAAAAGCGATGTGGAAGCATTCACCTCTTTCAATTCAATTACATTGCCGGTCGTTCTGGCCCACAATAAAATAATAATCGACGTGCGTCGAAGATAAAGACGTGCTGCGCGGGTTCGAGCGAGAAGCACGTTCATGTGTATGATTTGTGTGCAATTTGATAGCGATAAGGAAGGTTGAATCATACGCCGCCTGCCCGACCGGCACTCTCGCGGCTTAGGTATCAAGCGCCGTAAGTTACCGCACGTTATTGAGGGATCCGAACTGTAATTCATTTTCCACCGGACTCCAGTCAATTATTTAAAAATTGCCGTCCCAATGCGCATCATTGCTCGTTCGTTCCGGCTTGCGAGGAGGCCGGCAGCTCCCGAAACACTCGTATCTTGCGGCCAACATAACGGGGAGCGTTCGCTTTCTTCGACACTTCTCTCTTTTTCCTTTGCGGCCACCGCGCAAACCGACGCCGAACTCAAAACGCCGGGGGTGTTCTACGAGCCGCCGGGGACCACTTCCGACTTGTTTTACATCGTTTTGTTCTAACAATCCGATACATAACTCTTCGGAGTACACGTACGAAAGTTTATAAGTGTTTTCTTCTTTGGCATTCATGGCTCGAGCCCGCCACCGAGGAATTGGCAACTCTCGCGCCCGTGCATTGAAGTGTGTGCGTTATTGAAATTCGAACAGTCATTCGCCGAACGATTACTCTTTCTGGCAAGTGCTCTAATAAATGATACGGATTGCCGGCGCAAGTAAAAGCGCGCGAGACGGACGCGAATCATGCGAAAAGTGGCAAAGGCACGAAGCAAAACTAATTGGTTTCGCACGATTTGTGCTCCCTCGCCTTGACGCGGGTGGCGGGACGCTAATAGTTTTCTCGGGCGCTGGCGTTGTGGACGGCACGTTAAAGGATTGAAGGGTAATAAGCGGAGCGCGTCTGCAGACAATAACGAAGTTGGAATGTGCGCGCCTCTTAAACGGGGGGTTAATGAGCAGAGTTACACGGTGCGTTCATTATCTCTGTGTTTCGGCTGGGGTCGGGTTGACGGAAAAACGTCAACGCAGTTTATTCTAACGCCGCGTTCGCGTCGAACCCGCGGCGGCGGCGACGTTATGAGATGGATTTAAAAAGTCGTGTGTCACTTGTCACCGTTGCCTCGCTCGTTATTTTAACGGCATGCATTCCGGTGTCGCATCGTCGAGCCGAACCGACCGATTACGTTCGGTCTGCGACTCATTTGTCTTGCATCGAAGAAATATTCATTAGCGAAACTTGTTCGGAATCGGACCAATTCGAAACGTTGCCGCGCGCGTCGCGACAAAAAGTGTTTATTGGCCGACCGCGTGCGTGCGTGCACACGTGGACCGCGGCCGCAACGATCTCAGGACGACCACAATGTAGCAACGGGACAACGGCAACTTATGCAGATATATTCGGCAATCTGCTGCAATTGTTAAGACCGTAATTTAGGGTAAACCTTTTTTCTTTGGCTTATTTTCTTCTCTTTTTTTGTTTTTTTTTATCGACGCGCGCTGAACGAGAGCGGCCTTATAACTGGACGACATTAAATAAGCAAACCAGTCCTGCGCCACTCGGCCCGAGACGCATCGATCTGAGCGAGCGCGGCTGAAGGAAGGCATTACAATGAATGGCGAATGCAAAAGTTGGATGCACTTAAATCATCATCAAGTATATGCGCGCGAAGAACGAGTCCGCTAATTAGAGGCCCGAGACTAGAATGCAGTCCGTGCCGGCCGAGCGTGTTGCGTGCGCGCGCACACCAACACGCTCGACTGCCCCGGCTCGCGACGCGCGGTGGTGGGTTCGAGGGGAGCCTTAGATATGACCAGTTTCGAAAAAAGGACCAACCCGGTCCGCATGTATGTGCCCTTTGATCTCGACGACATAAAGAGATATAACCATTACGTTTTCATCATGCCGCTGCTGCTGCTGCTGCTTGCTTGCCGCGCTCGCCGACCGCGCGCGTTACTTACTATCGCGCGGCCGCCGCCGTCGCCGGCCGCCGCTCCCGGCGATGGGCGGGCATATGGGGATTAAGGAAATATAAGTGGCGAACTACGAGGACTCGTTTATTATGAATTAATGTCTGCCCGTGCACATCAAACGGCCAGTGCTCATTTCGACGATGGACTCTCGACAATGCCGTCGCGGACATTTCCGAGATGTAATTTTTTGTTTGGACGAATCGACTCGATGCGGGACTTTATAAAAAAAAGGGATGTATCAAAACGCGCGGCGGCGCAGCGCAGCGAATCCCTAGTTGGCTCTCGGAACTCGGAAGTCTGGACCGTACGTTATGCGTTTTAAAGTTTCATCTGTAGAAGTGCGCGGCGGCGATAAATGCGGCTGGCGGCGGCAACGTGGGGCAACGGGAGGGTCCGAATATTATTGATAGGTAATAAGCGGGCGGCGGGTATCAATGGCCCAGGAGCACGTGGAGCGCCGCAGATTCCGGATGGTATATGGCGGCGGTTGCATATCTATAAGGGAGGAAGGGGAGATTCTCCACGTCGAATTTATACTGTTCGTGGCGAATGTGTAAATGTAGAATAATCGAGCCGGCAAGCGTAATAGAGATAGCGCACGTTCGCTTCCTTTGGCTCCCACCGCCGGCGAGGTAACTCCAACGAATTTATGGATTACATATACAGATCCAGATATTGCGGCCGGCCGGCAAGAAGTTACGTGTATCCATCGGCATCGTACATGTTGCGGACGGGGATACCAGTCTTACACATCGCGCGCAACACCAGGGAACTGACCATTGTTGGTTTGTGGAGTACAAACAGCCATAAGTGCCGAATAAATAACGCCGAGATACAATCGCACTGGTAAGTACATGCTCCCGATTGAAATCCTATGAATTTACAAAGCCACCGCTTGCGTAGCGCCAGCGCGCGATCGGATATCGTCGCGGTCCTAATGAAATGTTCCTTCATTAACACCCAATGCCCGACCAGGGAGCGCGCAACGCGCGCTTGCCGTCTCTGTAGGAACACGGCGAAACACTCGGCGCAATTCCACTAACTCGTAATACTTATGTGGTAACAATCTTCTGCCACCACAGTCCGGACCGTGCAGAAGACTACCTACGCTACCGGCAGCTACCGGCGCGTCGACGGCGAGCGTTATCTGCATAACTTTAATTTGCTGCTATTATTCAAGTCCACCCATAATTGACCGCCGCGCTCATTACACGATCCATGGCAGATCGACAAACGGTCACGACTCGCGCGCCGCAAAGGCGGACGCTGACGACGCCGCGCTTGTCATACTGGCGGCGCTCGTAAATTCGACAACCGGCAATTATTGACGGACTTCATAAACCAAACAATCCGACTATAAACAATAATCACGCACCGGCACTTATCCTCGCTGGACGCGGCCCAACGGTAACGAACGCGTTACGCATGGCGACAGAGCGCGCGCGCCGCATACGTCTTGTCAATGAAGATTACCGGAGCGCCGGCCCGCGAGAACAAAAAGGCCCGGCGACACACAATCGCGTGTTCGCTTGATTGACAGCGGAGTTCCGAGTAGGACGTGCCATCAACAGCTACCGTCGGCGGTACCAGCCAGACACCAATTCTCGGACGGTTTGATGCTGTATTCTTTAAGATGCCTTTCGTGTCCCGGCGCTTCTTGCTTCTTGCTTTTCGACGGAATCGCAGTGCGCATCCATCAGCACACTGCCGCCTGCTGATGGTGGCTGCGTGGTGGCTCGTGGACGCTCCGCAACTCTCCTATATGGTGCGCAGGAACAAACCATTTATTTCTTACTCATTATCGTCCGAGAACAAACCGAAATAAACAAACCGTTCGCCTGCTACTGGTAACGTGTAAATTTAAATTACTATTGAAGTGAACAACGTGTACTCTAGCTGCGTTTAAAATGGACAAAAAAGTGGTCTGCAACTCGTTTTCAGCGCACGCTATTACAATTACAGACAATACGTTTCCTGTTCAGTTTTTTGTTTCTGTGTTTTTTTTTTCTTTGCACTTATATTTAGAAACATCAATGTCGTATTTTTTATATTACAACTATATTTAGCTTGGTGCCAGTGTACTATCAATGGATTTCTGATAAAAGCGCGTCTCAATATATTTACACAACTTGACAATTATTTAGTATTTGGTATTATTTAATCTTGACACGTTTAGAGTTGTGTTTCTAAACATTTTCAAAATTTTAACTTTCAAATTACTTTTTGTTACTAATTATTAGACTATACTTCAAAAATGTAACGTAACCTTTGACTATAGATATCTACGTATATTTCATCCTTTCCTTCAAACCGAAAGTCGAGAGAGAAAAAAAAACATCATAAAACCGGCAAGTTTATCTGTTTAAAGATTTTCAAACGATCGCAGCGTGAAAAGAATTAGTGATGAATTCCTTGTTGTGTCTACAAAAACATGAAATATGCAAGATGTTATAATCGTCCATGCGCGCTTTGTACTCTACGCCTTTTCGGATGCGTATAAAATCAAACCCCTCTCAAGCTTGAGTTGTGTTATGTGCTCATTGCGTTCGGAAACGTAAATATCAAGTGTGCCTTCTATGTAGAAAAACAAATAGTAAAATATAAAGTAGTGTGTAGTTGCGATAATTGCAACACGGGCTGTCAAATATTAAAATATATGTTTGTTGGAATTGTTCCACTCGCTAGCGTGTCGGCACACAGCTGAAGCGAAGATGAAGCAAAGCGTGCGATAACACGCAAAACGCCAGCGCGCGAGCCAGCCAGCTCGTAACTTATTTATTATTCCTGACAAATTTATGATTTTTTACGAGGTCGTTATTGCCACAACTAGTGGCAGGAGTTGCGCAGGAGATGCGCGCAAACCAATTAAAACTAATTTAGCCGGATACGCCATAGCAGACTTTTTGATGAGCGGCTTTCGATTGCTGCCACAATTATTTCGAACTGTCGTATTCCATCTAAAATGTCAAACATCAATAATAGATTACGTGTGATAATAAAAATTGTCTGCCAATATCTGGCAATGGTTTTGAAGAGTTATTAGTCTTGAGTATGCACGAAAGTAAATACAATCAGATAAGATATTTTACACTCATTTATTTGCTGTAACAAATTGGGTAGCTTTGTGTAAACATAACGAGCCAACTCCTTTTTTGCTAGTAAAAATCGCGCGGCCACATCATCCATCTATAATTTTGATTGCTATAAATAGCGACGAGCAAATATTTATTTATATTTTGAAGAGCAAACACAAACAAGATAATAGATAATGTTGCGAACAATTCGAAAAAATGCATTGTATAAACAAGCATTATATGTACATTAATGCCTATCGAAGAGTCGACAATGATAAGGAATTGCGAGCATTCGACGTTTCGGCAAGCGCACTCGAGCGCAGCCGGATTATAAATTATTTAATGTGCAAGCGAGCAATAGTGCACTTTAAGTGCGGCTTTGCGCAAATCGCTCAAATCGCGTACGCTATTGCTGGGTGTATCACGATGTAAGTTAGATAAGGATGCAATGTGAAGCAGTTTGTCGGCATGGCAGTCTCGCCCGCGGTACGCACGAGCGTTTCATTCATGATTCCAAAGCGGCAGCACGTTCACTGCCAGAATTCCGTGCGCTGCCATTTAAAATTAACATAAAAAAAAATTAAGAGCGGTTGCGTATGGCGCGTATGCGCACCGTATCCTGGTCACATGTGCGATGCGGCTATAAGGAGTCCTCAGCCACAATCTCGCAAGCGCGTGGATGCTGGGCGAATGTGCGTACGCGTATGATATTAATGCACGTGAAAATAGAACGGAAATAGCGAGGAATTATTTAACCTCTTTTCTAATCATATTTCACCATCTTCTCCTTCGCTTTTGCATATCATACTGTTTCGAGAGATGGTATTTTCAAACGAAACAAAATAGCGCGTTAAGATTTCCGGAAAGCAAGAGTTTTTGACGACTAAATATATTCCCCTTTAACTCCTAAGATATTGGAAGAATCGGTGCAATTGATGTGTGAAAGTGAATAGATGCGTATTTTGTGCGTACGAAAATAGTCATCAAGTTGAAGTTGGCATAAGTTTTGAAAAGGAAGCAAACACGACTCCGGAAAGATTTATTTTTCATAAAGGGACGACGTAGGCACAATGTTGGCGAAGTGCGGGGACAGAAACTATCGGACTCGGTCTTATCCACACAAAGTCAAACAGAATAAACCTTCGATTATTATGTGTGCCGTTGAGATAAGGAGGTATTATGTCGCCTTGGTATGATTGCCGCAGATGTCGGGTGTGGGACACTTGTATAGGTGGTAAATGGAGTTCCAGCACAAAGGCGGCGACGTTCGGGATTACGTCGCGTTCTCGTTTGTACGTAACGCGTTCCCGATCATCCTTCAATCCTCATCGATGGTTTGCAGCGAAATGGTGTTCGTCGCGCGCTCGTTCGCCATTGACGGCGCACAATTACACCAGAGCGTAATATCTGTAATCCCTTTTTCTGTTCGCGCTCCCTCCCCCGACACCTTATTGAACCGGCGAGCCATAATAAAACATGCTTGGGAAGCCAGCCCCCGTCATACAAAACGTTCGTGCGCCGAAAGCTCTGTCATCGAGTCATCAAAAAGTGTAATTATGTTTCGGCGCGGCCGTCGATTATACATCGGATATGTGATGGACAAATAAGTTGTAAGCTTCTCTTCGGACCTATGTGGGAAAGTTCGGAGATTCGCTGGTCCCTAGATGCATTTAACTTCGGGCGCCGCCGTAAGACGGAAACTTGGACGGACGAAAGAAAATGTCATCCATTAGCGCGATTTTACGATCTGTCCGAAATAAGGAGTCCTGCTTAAAGTATTTAGCGTTGGTGGCGGCCGAGCATAACATGTTACAAAGTTCGCCAATTTATACTTTCCGCTCTCGCTGCTGTGCTGCGCAATAAGACGCTTTATGACTGAGCACTTGTACTAGTTTTAATCTTTTGTAAGTAACTATTTCCCCCGGGATGCGCTACTGTCTGCCACATCCCCGATGGATCAAGCCCCGCACGTCAGAAACATGTTATCAGATTATCTTTTTCCGATGAAAACCGCGAACGCTCGAATATTTATTTCGCAGCCTTGGACATATTCAAGGCGAATTAAAATAGCTTTAATGAGCTTTTAAATGGAAATTCTGCGGTGATTACCAAGTCCGCTTCGATCCAAAGGGTACTTGATATGCCAATGTTTGAGGTTACGGCCGCTACGGAAAGCTCGCGCAGGAAAGTCCTTTTGTGCTTCCTCGTTGGCGACGCCGCGCTCGCCTCTGTCGGACCCGAACTTTGCAGTCTTGCATATCAATGAGGTCGGGATTTTAATGTTTTTATAATCACCGGGGTCCGGGTGTCTTCCAGCAGTGTTAATGCGGCAACACTTTCGCCCGCTCTCGCTCGGCACAACCCAACTCAATTCCGACCCGCGGACACACGGCTGCCGCTTAAAAGGGTTTTGCATGAAAAGACTTTTTTCTTTTTCATGCAAAAAGCGCGACCTAACTTCATTAACTCGTCGGTGTCGCCAGTTACGGCGGAGGCTTTTTAATCTCTCGATGCCTTTATGTCGTCGGCGCGCATCGGCTGTCGAAGAGCGCATCGCACATTTCCATACCGCAGACGTCGTCTTGAAGAGTCCCAGGCGACGCGTTCTAACGGAGACAACGCCGAATGTGAGCACGCCCGTCGTGTCCGCTGTCCGATTTCGCATGCGTTTTTATGACGTCCGCCGCTGAGATACAAGCGTGATAATTCGCCGAGTGTGCGTACGGTACAGGCGATGTGTGATTGTTGTCGTCGCGCGAGCGCACGCAGGATTATTGTCGAACATGCCGGGGCCCTTTCACTTCTACCTTTCTAACATAACTGTACACATCATGCGGCGTGCCGCATGCGATACGGAAGATGTTCGCTTCAATAGGCGAACCGGCGGAGGCAAAGATGCGCACAAATGCGCGAGCGCGCGCGCGGGCTTCTTTCTTCGCACGTTTTAGCCGCACGTCAGATCGCACTCGGCGTGCACGCCACGCGCGTTAAACGCGTATGTCGGGACTTTTAATTGGCGTGGATAATAATTTCGGTCGATCGCCGCGCGGCGTGCGTCGCCGACGCTCGTGCTCGGCACGCCCTCGTGAACTGCGGAAAGATTTAAAGTGAAAATTTTCTTATAATAATCGTATCGTGTGTCACCGATTTTTTTCCGAGCGCGAGCAGCTGTCACGCCGCTCGCCGTCTAAGCAGCTAGGACCTTTCGCAGCCAGCACTAAGTGAGCGGTGGACGAAACTCGTAAATACAAAATATGAATATCTTCTTCTACGCACTGACGTTGCGTATTGGTAACACATGACAACGGCGCGCGCTCTCGTCTCTCGTCGCTTTTCACTCCGCATCAGTTCTCGCTTTTGAAAAAAAGGGCCGAACGTCGAATCCGACGACGAGAAGACAACCTGGGCAACGGATAAAAATACATTCACAATGCGGGAAACATAATTCATAAAGCTTTTAATAAACGCGCGCGGCGCGGTGGTTGTTTCGGTTTTATATCTCCATCGTCCGCTCGTGCTCTCTTTGCGTATTAAGGAGTCGACGCATCGGGAGAGAATAGTTACGGTTACGCTCAAAAACGTCGCAATATAACCCGAGCGCATCTCGCGAGCAGCGCTCGTCGTCTCTTATTATCTCCGGACGTTAAGTTGTTGTTTTTTTTGGAGCGCCGAAGAGCGGAATTATAAATACGCGCGCGTCTCCGCGCACGCGCGTCGCGCGCGCCGGCAAAAATAAAATGGATGAACGTCCCATTCAAAAAGCGTGCCGTTCAGCCAGGAACGCCAAACACAAAAGTCGGTTGTGCCCTGTCCGTTTGCCGCCTCGCGTTTGTTTTTTTTTTTGAATTTCGCGCCCGGCGATGCGCGGACAAAACACGGTTTCTACGCGCCCCGCCGGAGAAAAGTGTCCATTACAAGAACATAGGGACGCTTTCATCGCAAGCATAAATCTCGTCTCCGGTTCTTGTAATCGCTATTAAGTTACAAGCGCGCGTCGTTTACGAAAACATGGAAACGATTATCGAGAAGAGCTACGAAGCGGCGGCCGCGCGCGATGCGACAACAACGCAAATAGGTTTTTCGCCGGCGACGCGCGGGAATACGCTCACAATGACGCGCGCGCGAATCGAGAATAGCATTCGGGCGGTTTCGCTAAACCGCAAAGAAAAACGTATAAATAGTTTGCGCGCCACGCGGCCGAACACTCGCGCCAATATAATTATCTCCAAATGAAAGGCGATCGTTCGATGGAAATAGATAGCAATAACAATTCGTATTTACTTTCCCCACTCACCTTTAGCGAGCGAACACAACGCGGGCGAAAATGTTTGCGAGCGATCGGTTCGCACTTGACGGAAAAACGAAAATAAACGCCGCGCCTGTGTTCTCTTGCATCACGAGCACAAAAACAGATGATGCGTTTTTGTGATTTTCGAAATAGATTATAGAGATCAAAGATGCGCATAAAGCTGTCCCGTGCCGTGCGCGTCCGCATTGGAAGGAAGCGCAATCTAAATCTGAATTATTGTTGCCTTAAAACACTTTAAAAGAGGGACACACGTCGCCGAAAAGGGGTGATTTGTGTACAAAATAAGCGTTTTCCGTTAAAAAGGATGTTTGGTCTTCGGCCCGACAGCGTTGAGCTCCTTTTTGCTGTTTTTCACAAACAATATTGACGTCTGCCGTTTTTTGGGAGAAACGCGGGTTAAAAATATGTCCAACCCCTTTGCCAGTTCGATGCTGGCGCGGAGGCAGCGCCTTCTATAATGGCTTCTGTGCATATCCAGCTTGGTAAACACAGAAAACCAGATAGATGGGGTGTTTCCTGCAATCGGTTTGTGCGCTTACTCACTCAACGCTCGCATGAACCGCGCGGCGTCTGATTCATATGACTTAGCTCCTTGCAGCACGCGACGAACAAGTGCGCGAGTTCGGATGTTTATGATTCAACTGCGTCAACACTCTGAAACAACGACACTCATAAACTGTCGCTTTATTAACTGATTCTAATTTTGCCCCGGTCACGTGTGGCTAGCATCGTCGAGGCAAAAGGCTCGCAACTTTCCGCCCTTGTTACAAAAATATAGCAGCTCGAACAAAAATACGCACCATCGATCATTCTACGTCCTTTAATTGCATTGTAATAGCTCACGTGCACGGGCGGTGTGTTCGTGTATGCCGATGTAGCCATAAATCTGGGTTCCTCAGCCCATTAGTATGAATTATTCAAACAATTACACGATAAGAGACAAATTATTCGAACTCGTTGGTGAATTATACAGTGTTCGTGTCGCGAGCGTGCCTTACCTGTTCGCTCGCCGCTTCTCGCTGGTCGTTCGAATGCGACGAACGGGCAAACAACGAGAAATCTCCACATGCATCGCGGGAGGACGCGACCGCGGTTCTTCGCTCCGCGAAGAACTAACCACCACACGCGTGCGCGTTGTCTCCGTTGTCCCATCGCATGCCAGCGTTTGCTCTTTTATGTCCCTCGATGCGTTCGAAAATATTGCATTCGCATTTTATTCGCTGTTGTGTTTGGCTAGTTGTCCGGATAAATCGCGAATATAAACGCAAAGTTGTAATATCAAATGAGCAATTGCTGATAAACACCACGCCAGGTTGGCGAAGGGTTCTGGTCGTGTTCGTTTTATACGTTTTCGATAAAAGTTGCAAGTAGTTCGTAAATTGCGTGGAAGAAGTTACAAAGGAGCGCAAAAGGAAATCACCAGTTTTCACTGTTGCCGCTGACTCGAGCTACCCGGATAGCACTGCGCAGTATTGCTTAAAATAAAATAGAAATTATACATTACGTTTTGCCAACCTGTCGATTTCAAGGAGCAGCAGGAAATTGCATTTTCAACAAAAATTTCCGAGTGCACGTTGCGCAGTTGACGCGGTCCTTGTGGTGGATTCCGAAACATCTGCAGTTTTAACAAAGTTGCTTGTGAACGTCGGACCACATAATAACTTGCCATCAAGAAAATCTCTTTGAAGTTTATTAAAACTACATTCACTGCACCTAAATGCAAATTCAATTTTTCCATCAAACATTTTTTACTTATTTGTCCCTAAAACTTTTCCGAACATCATCTCAGGAAAGACTAAATATACATAAACAATGCGGCAAACAAACAAGCCGTTTATAAACTAGAACTAGGGCTTTTGTCTATGGGTCGTGAATGCATTTATCGCTGAAAACTTTTTAAGTGTAGACACGACCTCGGGGTGCGGTATGGGTTTCACATAAATCACTTTGACGGACAGCCCTATCAGAAGCTGTCTCGCGTTCCCTTCGTGCTTTGCTGCCAAAACTAAGACCGGCCATTTCCAAACATCCCCAAACCGATACATGATCTTTCAATGCGCAATGCTTCCCTTTATGTACCGAAATAAGTCCTGAATTATTCAAGTTCCTAAAATAACGTCGCACAATGAAGGTGACGTATTTAATGGCAGCTCGGAGGCATTGAATATTTTATTATGTTATATTATGCAATTATGTTAAATAAAGACGGCATGCACAATTATCAGCCACAATTAAAAGTAATTTCATTGCGATTACGCTGATTATTTGCAATTTTGTTTTGCCGCAATTAACTTTTGATATCGAGCTCGAGTATTGAGCTTTATTGTAACTTGGGGTTCGTTAATTTTGCTCACAATCACAGACAAATGCGTTGTACATAGTGCTGGCGCACTCCCTTCTTTCTGGTGCTAACGAACAAGCGCCGAGTCGCGATGATGTCGAAAAGAGGCCTTTCATTAGAACTTTTTCATTTTACTTGAAATTCCAATATTAATGAGCAAACAGATTGCGTTTAATGTGTATAACTTTTACGCATCAATGTCTTCTTTTACTTTGTTCTAAGTAGCAGTGCAAAAAAAATGTCTATTATGATTAATTTCAAAACTCCATCATTTAATGACAAAGTGTAATATAATAATATTTTTCGCGCATTATACTCGAATCCATACACAATTAAAACATTAGCCACATTCTTTATAAATCCGCATTCAATAGGAGCGTAGAACATAATATAGTATAAAAGGTTCATTCATTGATTTGACAAACTTCCAATCATAATTCACTCTCGGCGCACATTATTTTAGCTGTATCATATGCTCTCAGGCGATGATGGATTGTAGCGCGTTTACACCCCTATCAACAATGCGCCAATGTCGGCGCATTTCCGACGCAGGAAATGCCCCTTTTTGCTCTGTTTAAACAACATAATGGGCAATCCATTTATTTCCTGACACTTTGGTCGCCACCAACCGCACACCACGTCAACGCCACAACATCCCCCCTATCGTCATCAATTGATATTACTATTCTAGGGCTAATTGATCTTCGCTTGTATATACGCACGATTGGAGCGACGGTGCGCCACACAAATTAATACGCTTGCGTAATAAACTTGGCAGCATTTTCATAAATAAAAATACGCCGCGCATTCAACGGCGTCAGCGCTTAATGCGCCTTTGCGCAATCGGACGGGGCCGCAACGAATTATTAGGCTCCGCCAATTAATAATTGTTTATTCGCTGCATGTTGGGCAACTGATTTTTCTTCGGCACGCTGAAATCGAGCCGTGTCGCCGCAGTAAATTACGTTTTAACAATAACGATGGTGGTCGACGGTGAGCGCGATCGGTTGCTTAACGCGAGCTCGAGCTTTCGAGCGATGCGAATTTGTAGATTGATTCGTCGTAAATAAGTCAATCGCCGTCGATTTCGCGGCGATCGATTAATCCATCGCGGCAATTAGCCTGCATTCGCGGCAAGCGCTTCGGCGCCGGCTCGTGTTAAGTTCGCTTAATCGCGGCGCTTTTTAATTGCGCGATATGTTGCGCGGCTTTTTCGCATCGTGCGCGCAGCATTGTGTTTCAGCGTTTTGCTGCGACGCGTCGACGTTGTGTGCTGCACGTTGTCTCGATGCCCATTATACCTGCTGCCGTCGCGCTCGTGTTTGATCTGATGTAATGTCGATAATTGCACATAAACACAAAACGCGCGTCCAGGCGGCTGCAGTGTTTATGCGCTTGCCGGCATTGCGCTCTTACACGCACACCGCAACCGTGCTATGTTATTCAATTATGAACGCGACTCGTAATAAATGCGGGCCATGCGTTCCCATCTACTCACTAGCATTATTACCAACATTTTGTACTTCCGTTATAACAACATACATTTTATTTGTGTGCTTTTCCAAATTAACTTTGCTCGTAATTACGTTTTTGTTTTCGCTTTTATTTTATTATTATTAAGTGGAATAAGATAGCGACGAAACGACAGGTTTTATAATATTGAGCTGATGTGAGTAATAAGTAATGAGTGTTTTGTCGTGTACATTTTTGGTTATTCTGCAATACATAACAATGAGAAATGAACTTTATTACATTGAGTATTAAATATTGACTGTTATATACTTTTTTGTTTTTTATAAGAAGTCTACAGTTTCTTTTAAAATATGAAAACAATTCAATTAATTATTTCTTTTTTGCCATTGCTAACAATCTTTGAAGATCCTCTTCATTGTTGAAGGTTACGAATGAACCCAATAAGCTTTCGAATGGTACTTGTTCAAATTCGATGC
>JAODGE020005719.1:0-12170 GCA_027574965.2 Ecitophya simulans
TGATCGAAAGTGACTTAAGTCGCTTTAATTTCCACGCAGGACTGGGAGGAATGAAGGTGCGCTGAGAAAAATGGCAAATCGTGTGTAATATATCAGTCCCGGGACGAACGACGTCCGAATGCATGAAGCGAAAACTAGAAGACGGATGAAAACGAACCGCGGGTACTGCGCGAAATGATTGCGCGCCGCGGCTGAGTAACACGAGCAACATGCAATCGAAAGTAAAATGTCTTGTGCCAGACTCAGGTATGCTCGCCGAGCGGATTTTTTATTTTTCGCTGATTGCCGGCGAGCGAATCAAGGTTAGTTTCGCGCAGAACAAACGTACCGGCCGGTCGCATAAACTTAACTAAAGTGCACTTAGAGCACGCTAACGCCGACTTGAGTCAATCGACGTAAACGACGGCAGAAATTATTTGACGATAAGTCGCATTTGAAGCGATTTCGCAGCGCGAGCTGTCGTATTTCGCTCGACCGAAAATTTTAATCGCGCAAACTCGTAGCGAACGAAAATGTCTACGAACGCGTGAAACTGGCAGGCCATAGATGTTTGTGTTGTTTAAAGTCAATTTACCGTTCGGTGCGTGCGGCGCGTAATAAATCTCGATGGCTAATTGCGAACGCACGAGTGCAGAATCGAATTTTGAATATCATTAACTTTGCGCGCCGCTCTCCTGCTCGCATTGAGCGCGGCCGTTTCCGTTTGTTTTTTTTTTTTCGCATTGTCGCAACAGTCCCATTCGCCCGTCACCCGATCTCGCCATTTCTATTAATTAGCATAATCGCGTCGCGCTGATAAGTTCGCTCCGGCGACAAACGAGCGGCCCGCGCTCGAGACGTTATGTCATTTCGGCCTCCGTGCGCCGACTCACCAATCGCACACACTCCAGCGACCCAATCGCAAACAGTTTGAAATAATCGATTAAGCGATTAATCGATTAACAGTTGCTGTGAAAATCGTTTACAAAATTGCTGGTTGTTCAATCGATTTTAATTGAATTTTTAATTAATCGTATTTTCGATTAATCGATGTTTTCGAAATTTTTTCAATATATTGTTGATGATAACAATTTACATAGTAAAAATAATAGGACTTTTAATCGCAGCTAAACAAAATCGATTAATCGATTAATTCTTGTACGTACGAAAACGAACGCGAAGAGAAAGCAAAGCTCGCGCATAAATTAATTCGTCGTTTTCGACTAGATTAATTAAAGTAATGCGCACGCGCTTAAATGCGTCGCGCGTTGCGCAGTCGTCGATCTAGCCTTACAAGTGACTAGAAATGGTGCTAGAAACGTCCACCAGATGTCCAGGCGCGAAACGGTTTCCGCTCGCGTCGGTTCCGGTTTCGAGACGTCCCAAGACGCGGAGATTGCGCAACGCACGCGCGGCGTAATTGGCTTAATTGCGCGCGCGCGCGCGCAAATAGACGATAAGTAGCCGAGCGCGGAACGCGCGCGCGCGCGCATCGCTGCGACTTCTTCGGCGACGACGACGACGTCGTCGATCGTGCGCTTCCTGAAAAACCCGGCGGCTTTCTTTGTTTGCGTCGATCGTCCACTTAAGCAACGTAACGCAAAGCCACCCGACCGCGAGCCTAACGTATAATTACGTATTAAAATCGGTAGCAAAACAAACATTAAAACGAAAACCAAAAAAAAAGCACCAACGGGCAAAGCGCGCGGCAAACATTCTCCTAATCAACTTTTACTTAATTTTAATCAACATTATGCGGCAGCTATGCATTACTAATTGCCGCTTTACTCCACTTCGAATTAGTCTCGAAGTAGATCAGGTCGTTTGAACGCACGCGATTAGTCGGTACGGATTTATACAGTTCGGTTGCGACGTTTAATGCATAATGTCGGACGTTAGGTTGCATTCGGCGTTCGGATTCGGGAAAGTCGCCGGCGTGATTTGAGCGAGCGAACGTTATCTTTTTAACGTGTCAAATGTTTGCCATTCGCCAACGACGACCGGTTAAGGCAGGTTGATGCAGGTTAATGCGCGCATTTAATGCGCTTAAACTTTATCTTGGCATTTGCTGCGTTGCGTCGACCGGCAGCGCGACGAAATATCCCAATTTCCATCGTCGACACTAATCCAGATCGGCGGCGAGGGTAAAATCAAACGCGCCACCCGTGCAAGCGTCTCGCGAACGTGCGGCTTTAATCTCATGAGCAAAGTTCAAAATTTCCGCGAAAAGAAAGCGAAGTCTTGACACAAATTGCACGCTGTCAAACACGTACCTTGGCAATACCACCCAAGGTTGTAATCATTTAACGCCACAAAGCGCACTTAAAGTCCAAGCCGACACCCAAGTATGCTTAAGTCTAATCGTTTCATTTTCACTTTTTTTTTATCCTCCGCCGCGCTTAGAAAGGATTTCCGGATGAACTAGATTCGTTCGCGCTCGGTCGCGAACGATGATTTGTCTTGCGACTATCTTCTCTGCGGAGGTTCGTATCGTTTTCGCTTTTGATTTTTTCCCCATCCGAACGCGCGCTCTTGAGTAAACGCCGTCGGGCGCACCTCTGAACTCGATTCTCGAAATAATAAATCAGAGTCAATCAATGCGTGCGCGTGCGCGCGTTCGGTCTTGCAGTCGGAATCCGTCGATACGCGATCGGCGAGAGAAGCCTTATCGCGCGATTAAAACTTGAGGAGATAATTAGTCGTGCGCGAGCGCTGCGTTCGCGATATGGTGCAAATATATTCAATCGGCCATTACTATCACACTAACGCGTGTGCGCATGCGCCGCAGATTTAACGCACGCGCGCATGCGAAGACGGATTGAAACGCACGCAGAAAAACCAAAACCTGTCGGACTGGCTGCGGTCGCGCGCTCGACGATGACGGCGCAGGCGCAGCGCTGGAATTTGAATTTCGAATGAATTTAGGCGCACGATTTACTGATGTAGATGCAGGACAGAAAATGTCAATGAAAAGTTCACGCGATGCTGATATCCAGATAGTTACTTAAGCCGTCCATACGTACGTGTATCTATCTCCAAGAAGTCACTATAAATGTTACTAGAAAGTCACTAAAAGAATTTACTCAAAAACTTTAAGTCACTAAAACAGTTATTACTGCACTGTGCGTACAAATGATAATTACAACTAAACTCTGTGAGTTTATCATTAACTCACTTCGCCACTTTTCATGGGCGTTCCTACGTAAATTTTTACCGATCCAATGCAAACCGCCTGCGCAAAGTCGTTCGTAAGGCAGTTAAGACGCAACGCGCAATTAAGGCTTAAGCGAGCTCGCCTACCGACTTACACTCGGCGCGCCGGCCGTTCGAGCGACGAACTAAAGAATTCAATCGCTCGCCCGATAATTCAATCAAGGATACGCAGGCCGCGAGCACGGTTAAGTAAACATATCTGTAATTCTGCGCGCCGACAACAACGCTCGCATATTCGCACGATTTGCAACGCGCGCGCTAATTAATCGCGCATTATGAACGCACAACAATCAATGCTGCGCCAAGGACCGCGCGAGGAAATTAATCGGCCGTTTAATGTCGGATATTAGTTAATACAATAACCGCCTCGCGTCGGCAATCGCGCGCAGCGCAACGATCGATAATTATTTATCTTGGAGCGCTCGCAGTTTATGCTTTGCGCTCACAATTGGCCTGGTGCCTCACATCGACAACATGGTCAATGTATACACTTGCGCTGATCGCTAATACGCAACTAATACACCATCGATTAGTTGGCAGCTGGGGGCGCATTGTTCGCAAGCGCCATCATGTTTTTCGCGGTTGCCCAAACGTTCTCGAATTATTCCGACTGGAAAATTCCTTCCGCGTTGCGCGATTTCTTTTCGTATTGTTATCCGGAGACCTGCCATCAATTAACGGGCGAGCAAAACAAGCGAGACGCGTAAACAATATCTGCGCGGCGGCGGAAACAGTCGACGATCGTCGGTCACGCTCTGGCGGCCATATTGTTACATCTCGGTGTCTCATTCGCATTTTCGTGCATTGAATGCAACGACGATCGACACTCATTTCCGAAACGTGTTCACGCGACGTAATTACTCAACGAAACGAACCGTACTTAAGTCGGTCTTAGCAAGACGAGGCAGTAATGTGTTCCTCATTGTGACATTATGTGACAATCTTAACTTGTAATCAATATTTTCCATCTTGCAGCTAGAGACTTATAACTGACGCAAGTTGGGTCGCGTTTCTAAGTGTGACCGTAATGTTCGTAGTTAGATCCCGAGTTTGGCGAATTTAATTGGAAATTATTGCCGTCAAAATAAAATCATACGCGTGACCGGAGTCCGTCCAATTCGATTCACCGACACGACGCGAGGCAAATCTGCATTGAGATTAAGTCGAGTTGGCTGAAAAGTTGTCTCGAGTTATGTACGAAATGCGCGCGAGGCGTGCGCGGCCTAACGCGATCGGGTCAAGTCGGTAAGTCACAACCGTCACAACTCGCGATACCTCGAAGTTGCCTGTCCGCTTGCGCAATCGACTTATCCCATGGCACTTTT
Organism: Ecitophya simulans; assembly: GCA_027574965.2. Classification (NCBI taxonomy): domain Eukaryota; kingdom Metazoa; phylum Arthropoda; class Insecta; order Coleoptera; family Staphylinidae; genus Ecitophya; species Ecitophya simulans. The sequence continues at coordinate 4,518 of JAODGE020005719.1, forward strand.
ACCTTCGCACCCAAAACATCACCGCAACGCCGACGCATTACCGAGCGCGATTTGTCTAGGAATCCGGTGCGAAACGAAAGTTCGAAAACTAGAGCGCACGCCGTTCGATCGAATTTCGTCCGCTGGCCACTCGCGCACGCTCGCATTAGACGTTTTTAATGCGCGCACGGCGCAAAAACAAAAAGTCGTATCGCCGTTTTCGGCGGTTGCGCGACGTTGGCAAAAATGTAAATTGCACTAACCTGGTTCGGTTCGCGTCGTGATTTTTCGCGCGCGGTCGCTCGCCTTAAGCGGCGCTAATGACACCACCGAAAACGGTTCTAACGCAGGAGGAAATTAAGCTGCAGAAAATATGGTCAAATCTCGCCGTTGAATAGGTCGATTAGACGACGAACGAAAATCGCTCGGAGCGAATCGAAGTTAAATTAACCTACGGCACACTTTTGGACGCGCGCGAGCAATAAATCTCGACGAAAGTTTTAAAATTATTGGGCGGACATTGCGTTGAAATCTAAAGAGAAAATCGGCGCCGAATCAATGTCGACGGTTATTCGGCGTAAACCGAACGCATTTTATTTTCATTCCTTTCCATCGCCACTTTCCGCCCTTGCGTTATATGTAATTATACACGATACAAACGTTCTTTTCTTTCTGTTGCAGGTACTTTCACAACTTGGGTGTTCGGGGTAGTTTCCGCATCGTTTAAGGTTCGACTGGCGCTTTAGGCGTCGATTAGTCACTTGTTACGTCTTTTTCTCCTGCGTTATGACCGGCTTCGACTTTCCGCCTCTCGTGAGCACAATCAGCTGACGATCAATGTCAAGAACGGTCGAGAGACCGCGCAATGATGCGTAACAATCACGAGTCGCGTAATTAATGACATTGAACCGTTGCGGTGCGTTCACACGAAAACCGAATGCGACCGCGACGGCAATTTGTACGCGAACGCCCCGTATATATAAGTCTGTAGGTCACACGAGCAATTACGTTGTAATTGCAACTGACGTAAATTGCGCGCACACGCGTGATCGTGGCGGCGTTCTTTCGAAACGTCTTCGGGCGAAACGAACTCGCGTTCGTGCTCATCTTGAATCAACATCGCTCCGCCTCTTTGAAAACGTCTCAATTAACGTGCGATGAATCCCAGCTGGTTGAGTAATAAGTAATGAGCGTTTAAACTGAACACGGCTTTCTCGCCACGTTTTGCATCAAATTTGATCAAGTATGCTGCACCATTCGAAAGATTATTTTTTCTTCTACCACCCTGTGGCCTTTCTTCGAATTTAGACCGGCATTGACAACTTGGTCAAACGATGGCAGGAGATCGTTAGCAATTTCTTTCATTGTTTCCGGTTCTTTGCTAAACAGATGACGCCTGGTGGTCTTCCTTATTGTCAGTGTTTCTGCTAGCGTATCCTCCAATGATTTTTCCTCGGTCTTTCACTTTTACGTTTGCCTGAGCTCTTAGCTTTTCATATTCGTCTCCTAGCAAAGATTCCGTCCATCTCTGGACATGCCTCCACCATCCTAGTTATTTTTCTTCGATAAGTCGGTCGATACTCTCGAACGATTTTAAAAATCACGCCATTTGCCCTCGTAAGTATCTCATCTGCATGGCTCTGGTTTGGCTTTTATATTTTTCCAATAAAGTCCAAGTCTCGCTTCCATTTTCGTACCTTGTAGAATTTCCTTCCTTCCATCTTTTTATTCATTGCATGAAAAGATCGGCATCTGACACACCAGTGCTTTCTATTATAACGCCCAAGTGTTTGTATTTCTAGACATGCTCTATTGCTTTATTATCTATTGTTATATTTAGTTTGAATTCAGTTTGAATCAGTTTGAAGAAAGCATACAATTGATTATAGTGTTGTTATATTTGATGAGGAGGAACAGTCAAATTTTTGATAAGGAATAGAACGCCCATTTTTTATTACTCCACGCAATGCAATTCATTTTCTTCGTGAATTTTCTGATCTCTATTTAGAATGACGAAAGTCATGAACTTTTGCTCTACTGGATTTTCTAAATTCTATATATGGTGGAATAAGGAAAAACCTAAACGATATAACCCGCATTACTTATTACTCAGCTCCACCTACTTGCAACTTAAGCGACTTAACTATGCACGCGATAATTTCGCAATAAGACACCTGAGATAAAAGCTGCAAAAGGAACAAATCGCAAGGTGGAATGAAAGCAAGCTTGAATATTAATTTAATAGCGAGAATGCTCGAGATAAAAGTTTATGGCAACGATAAAACCGCTGCGAAACGAGATGTAAACGATGCAGAAACAAAACAACGAGTAACACGGAAACGGTACTAAAACTAGATATAAAAAGTAATGATTTCGAGCGCAGAAAAAGTGCGGTTTGCATCGTTGCCGAATGTAGTATTCCGGCGTGTATGTAAATTAGGTACCAAAAGTGAAGTGCATCATCAGCTCTGGTCAAGTTCAAGCGCGCGAACCGGGAAACACAATAAAAACTAATGCAGCCGAATAAACATACGGAACGACACCGACGATCGTCTATTAATGCAAATAAATGCAAATAAAACCGGCGAAAAAATGCGCGGTGACTGCGTGATTGAAATGTCGAATGTCAAATTTGTTTATTTACGTGTTTTTTTTTTTCGTCGTCGTCAAGACCAGTAACACCAGAAGCCCAAACACAAACATTTCGTTCGAGGACGGTCGAATTTCATTCATGAACGATCAGATCAAATAAATGATAGAAACCTAATCAAGCGTGTATTATTTTAACGGCCGCTCTCGTGTCAACTGACAATCAATCGACGACTACATCGATATCGAAAGTGGCACGATCACTGGCGGCCACCGGTTTTGCGCCTTTGTATCTAGTCCGGCACAATAATAATTATCTAGAGATAATTTTATGTTAATGAACCACGCACTCATTAGTCTAAATACTAAGGCTAATCACAATGAATATGGAAAGAAAGTCATCTGAAATGCAAGTGGGCCAAACTCGATTTTCTAGCCTCCGAGCTCTGCAACCGAAACTTTCGATTTCCAGTTGCCGCCGACGACGATTCAGCACGAGTGATTAATTTCGACGTGAAAAACGTGCTAGAACAATCGCCGCCGGAACGAAAAGCACAGAAAACGACCGCGCTCGACGGAATTGTTAATAAACTGCACTAAACCATCGTAAAACGCACGTAAAACGCTTCCAGACAGGAAACAGTTAAGCCTCGACTGCGCGACCGTTTGAGCCGCTCGCACTCGTTGGCATAAATGTCGAAACGGCTTAACCTATGTGCCGCTCGATTGGAAATTCGCCTTGACTGGGCGCGTCGGTCAGAAGAACCGAAAAGGAAGTCGGGTTCGGTCGAGTGCGCGCGCCATTTCCTCCTACATTAGCGCAGAATAACTGCCGACGAAATTTCAATGTTTTCGCATTAAGCGTTGCGCTCGCGTCCACTTTGCGAATATCCATTATTCGCGGAAACCACGCCACGGGCGTCGAACGCGTCTCCATCAGTCACAGTCTTTTCCCCGCACGCCCAGCCGATCCGGCAATTACCGCCCATTCGTAGCAGAGGCACTTATCATAAGACTTGCGTTAAAATTATGAACCGGGTTTTCTCTTTCGTTGCGCGGATTAGTGGAGAACGCATGCGAATCTAAATTGCGAATTGTAACTACAATCCGCGATTTTATCGCTCAATCGATTGCTGCGGTTGCGAACGTCGCACGCGCGTGCGCCGGACGAAAGCGCGCAAGAAGTCCGCAAAGGTTAGCGCGCGCACAGCTCGCGCGGAATTTCCTGCTTTGGGATAATTCCGCCCGACCACAAAATGATACAGATGCGGGCGCGCCGAGCATAATTAACTTTCCTGCGAATCGCAGAAACAAATCACGCACGCGTCAATTATGCGGCGCTGCTGTTCCGGGCGTGTTTTTCGTCTTCTTTGCTCGTTAAGCGCGCAGAGCAAAATGGGAAAACCATGTCTATGATTAATGATTGCCACCTGCGCCGAATAATTAACAGTTGTCGCGTCGGTCGCGCGTAATTGCCGCTTGATTGCCACTCATTTTGATCGCCGACGCATTTCTCTCGACGCTTTATTTCCGAACCGGAAGCGACCAAATCGCACACCGTCCGCATTGGAAGATGGCGCTAGATGGCGCATAGTGCGCGTTTCGGCAGCGACTATTTCGCAACGTTGCGTGCGCGCGCGAACTGCGCAACGCGCGCGCGCATCTAATTAATTAATCGACGCGATAAAAACAATGCCCGGTCACAACGTTCCACCCGCCGCTCCACCACCGGCGAAAACTTTTACTAACACGAATAATAACGAATAATTAGCGAGCGCGAGCGTGCGAAGTAATCACGAAAAAAATATAATAATGCCAGCAATAACACTTCGAAGCGATTGCGCAAAAGCGTCGCTGTTGAGTAAACGCCACACGCGGGCGGTTCGGGTGTTAACAGCTCGCCGATCGCGTAAATCTGCGCGCGATAATGAGCAATTGCCAATAGATGCTCGCGCACGCCACCGCGGAGGCGCCAGAACGACTCGAACATGTCGAGGCGGTCGTAAACGCACGAGCATAAATTATGCGCACGCGAGCAAGCGCGCTTGTAAAATCAAATCAACAACGGACGCCATCTGACGCGCGAACGAAGACCGACTTATCGATATGTTCGACGCGCACGCGCACGCGATGACGTCACCGCGCTCGCAATAATTACGCGCCACGCGAAATGATCGCAAACAACGACGATCGCCGATCGTAAAATCTGATGTAAAGCTTACATAAAGTCCGAGCCCATTTCGCTGCGCCGCGAGCATCGCCCGTGACAAGCGAAAAGTCGGCGCTGCGCTGCGCAAATTACGAATGCTCCAATCGACTACGCGATGCCAGTCATTTTCAGAACCTTACGCAATCGTCGTAAGCGACGCTGCGTGCAGATGGGGTTGATAAGCCTAAGTGAGTCGAGTTGGCCGATCGCTGTTAGTTGGGGTTAGAGGACTAATGCACTTTGATCATCGACGGAATTCGCGCGAAGAATTCGGCGGTAGCCGTAACGATTGAAGGTAGTCGTCCATGTTGCATTAGCAGCCGACCAGAACCGACGACGTTCGGCCTTACTCGGTTCGCTTCGGCAACATTCGGTCGACGCTCAACGACGAGTAGCGCAAACGATGTTCACTTAAACGCGTTTTGGGGAAATTAAACAAGCCACGCTCGCGTTCGCACTTTTACATAACTAATTCGTCGCGCATAGCGACAACAACGCGACCTCCAAGCCGTTCATCATCCCGCCTCGGCGTCGTTGGAAGTCGTCGCAAGTTTTGTTCGTTTTGCCGCTTTGACAAGCGGCAAATAATTAGAGCGTAGCTTCGTCGACGATAAGTTGCGAACGATTAGAAATGCAAAGCAGTGAAAACGCGGCGCGGCAGAAAATTCGAAAGCACGCGGTCCGAAGTCCCAGGCCGGGCTTCCTGCTAGATATATCAGAAACGGGCGAGATGCGAACGAAACGCGAAAGCGCCCAGAAATTAACATAACATGCGCGACGATTAATTGGCAGATACAAACGGCTAATAACGGCCCCCGCTAACTGGCCTAGCGTGCTCCAGCCGCACTAATTGAAAGTGAACGTCCAGAACGACGTGGCATTATCTCAAAACGGCGAAAACAAACAGTTTTCAGCGAACGCAAAAACCGCATAATGAACGAACGCGCGCGCGATTGCGCACAATGGTCAAAGTGACCTAGACCCACCTAAACGATTATTTTCAATCGACTCGCGCCGCGCGCCCGTCGAATTTCGCAATAGTTGTGCTTTCAATTAACTTTTCGCGCGCACAATCGCCTAATATCTTTTTTCCTACCCGCGCGCGATTGTTGCTACTTTTATTTTTATGTGCGAAACGAAATCATGCGCAACGAACGATGCCATTGCGACGTTTTCTACTCTCGTGTAGCAGTGCGAACTTGAGCAATCCGACGCCGTAGCCGAATGTTTCGCACACAAGCGTTACGCTTGCCAGTTTCGTACTTGTACTTCAACTTGTCGGCGCGACGTCCGAACGAGAACACAATTTCGAGCGCGAATGCGACGCGATCGACTCCAGTAAGCGCGCGGAATTAGAGAAAGCACTCGCGAACGAATCTAACATTGAAATTTGCCGCCCGGACATGCATGCGCGCGCGCGGAATCGAAAAACGTCTAGAAAACGCGCAGACATTCTAACCTCAAAACGCGACTATCCCAGCGCCAACGTATTCGATTACGCGCACGGCTCGATTGCCCAATGGCAACAATTCGTTTCATACGTTGCTGTTATGTAAAACGAAATAATTAAACCGCGAAACTATGAAACTGCGAACGTTCAATAGACAAATCGTGACATTCACAGCCATTAAACAACGAACAAACACGAGCGCCAACGAATAAACTATGTTTAGCTGTATTGTAATGTCCTGTTCTCCGTTGAGATGCTATTAATTCAATATGATAGATGAAAGCAATTGGGTCGTTAAGCCGTAGGTGGCGACGCCGTCGGAGCCGAGCATTGAACGACGTCGCGATCATTCGACTAATTACAAAGGCGGCAGGAACGCGGGGTTTTATCGATGCCATTTATCGCTGGGCGCGGACTTGTTACAGCCGGGAACTTCAACCGAGCACCAAGATTTACGACTTTGTCACGGGTGGCTCGATGCCAACTTTGCAAACCCTTGATCCGAAGGATAAATTATTATTAATTAAAATTCCGTATAACCGGCGATGCGAGCGCCGCTCGCACAGCAAACTACAAAAAGAAAACAGCTGCCTACAACGCGGTAAATAATTGCCAGATTGGTATGAAACAAACACGGAAGTGACAAGCAAAAAAATGCGCTTTCGGCCCGTCGCAAAAGCCGTCAGTCTTGGTGCTCGGTTCAAGTTCTCCACGCATGGTTCAAGTTCCCCACAGTTTAAGTGACCGGACAAGTTACACGATAGAAGTGCGAAAGGTGCACGCGGAATAGAAAGCGGTCGCCGCAAAAAAGCGTAAAATTTGCATTCGCTTTTTACGCGCGCACTTTTATCGCCGCGCTAAATGCACGTTTAGCGTTTGGCGATTGCGATAATGCGCCGACGCGAAGCGCTCGAATTTTGCCGCGAAAATGTGCTCGTTTCACTTCCTATTCAATAAACGCGCTCGCCTCTTGCGTAATTATCGTTAGCATTGTATTTCGCGTGCTGGAAATTAATTAGTTTCGTTCGTATTGTGGCTGCCGAACGAGGCTACGTCTTAGGCCTCGCTTTGCGGTTCATATCGCGTGCGGCGTTGCGAGATGTTAGATTAAGAGATGTTAAGTCTCTCCGGACTAGTGCGCAGGTATTGTCGTCGTCCTGACGAAACGGCGCGCGCGCGCCTCATTAGCCGGCGCCGATCCGCGATAGCAGCGAATTTTTATGAATTTAGTTCGCTTCCCACGCTCCCGTCGCGGCGCAACAATATAAAAATCGACGTTTTATAGAAATTTTCACTCGGGAGTGAAATTGCGCCGCAGCAAAAGCGAAATGCTTAATATTTTACTTTTATTACGCAAGCGAACAACGATATTAAACTTTGCGTGCGGCAACGTCGTGCGAAATTATTTGAAGATACGCATGCAACA
>JAODGE020005744.1:0-11884 GCA_027574965.2 Ecitophya simulans
ATTTCTTTTCTTTCTTTTCCTTCTCTCTATAATCCTTTCGTTCACGCTTTTTATGTTTCTTATGTATATCTTCATCTTCATCATCTGATACAGAGTCAGAATCACTCTCAGAGTCACTAGACCCATCACTAGAGGAATGTTTCTTTTTCTTCTTCTTCGATTTTGACTTGGATTTCTTTTTCTTAGACTTCTTCTTGGCTTTTTTCTGTTTCTCCTTCAATTCCTTTTCTCTCAGCTCAGTCAACGGGGTGAGATAATCATTCTCTGAATCGCTGCTAGTGCTACTCACATCCAAAACAATGTCCTTGTTGGGATCCACTTTGATGAAGTTCCTGCACTGATATGTTAGGTGGCCAGAATAACCGCATTTCTTGCACGCTGGACGCGCGGTTTCTTTTGAAGGCGGTAGTAGACGTGCACCATACGAGTTATCCATTTTGTTTAGCTTTACAAGACTTTTTCGCAGTTGTAATGTTGTAATTGAGAAATAAATAGTCAGAACTGGAAGAAAACCGTAACGAAACGAACGCAATACAGTGAGGTTATGAGCGCAGATGTGAAGCAAGCACAACATACGAAAAGCCGTGACGCATGCCATGTTGCCGCACCAAACAAAAATTCAAACGCTCAGTTTTAAATATGGCTTACAATACACAATACGCTAATTTTATAATGTAACACGCAAAATATCAATACATTCTAATTTATTATGGCATGTACAGTAGTTTTAAACAATGTTTATGTTTTCCTAAATAATTAATCGCATTGACACATTTGTTTGGCACACTTAGTATAACATTAATTGTCACTGATAGCTGCCTAGGTGTTAAGTTTTAGCAGCCGATCACACCACTAAACTTAAGAATTCTCCAATTTATTCCACCAATAAATAATAAAAGCAGCGAAGCGAACTAAAAATGTAAGTACCACCTTCATTTTTTGTACTAAACTCATAATAACACTCATCGCTGGCCANGATGTAACTTCATTTTCAGACTTCACTTTGATGGGCTACGTCGGCCGCGTTATCAGCCGCTACTCGCTCGTAACGTTCTTTCCTGTTTTTGTAGTCAGCGCCATTTACTGGGACTACACCACCACCCAAGACCACAAGAAGCGCCTGCTCGCACAAAATGCTGAAGTACATAGTGCCTAAAGGTATTCAATGGGCAGCATTTCCAGTAGTCGGCTACTACTTGGGATGGTTTTTGGACCTGAAGGAGACGGAAAGGATGGTGTTGTTTAGAGACAAGAGCGCCCTGTACGGTCGGGAGATGGGACCGAATGAGAAGCCAACATGGCCATGAAGAATGTACATGAATGTACATTAATTAATAAATAGGAATGATTTAGGACTTAAGGACTTTTTTTTCAAATTACAAAGGTATTTACAGTATAAATATTTACACAATGCATGCATCAGTTGATTATCTTCGGCCTACAAGAAGGTATGTTTTATCTCGTCAACTTCCTCTTGATTCATCAGTCGTAATAAATCGAATGCTTGTTTTTTAGAATCGTCCGTCCATTGCGGCGGTTCGAACTGGGCGGCGTTGTCGCTCCAGTTAATCGGGCGACAGTCTTGCATATCCTGACGGAAGTCGTCCCAACCCTTCTCCAGGTCTTCATAAGTGTGCGCGGAGACTGAGTCGGACGAGGACGCAATCGAGTTGGGCTTCTTCGTGCGTTTACTGGTAAACATGGAAGTCAGCGCGAACTTCTTCTTCGGCTTGGACGCGCCTTTGTCCGAAGCATCCGAAGTTTTGTCCGAATCTAACTCTAGCTTCTTCAAGGTATGCGTTATTTCGGGCAAATCCGGCAGACGTTTGTTTCTGATACTCGGCGGCAGAGGTTTGGCGAAATCTCTTTTGATATTGTGGATGTCTTTCAAGGGGCTGTGTGATTTGAAGCGCACGCGTCGCTCGGAGATCGTGCGCGTAAACTTCGTCGGTTTGGGGATTTCCTGGACGTCCATCTTGCGACTCGTCGGCATTATCGTCGACTCGCCGCAATCTGCCGAGAACGACGTGTCGTTCTTTTCATAGGAGGACGGTTTCATTGCTGGAGGAAATAAAGGAATAGGTTATTAATGTACAATTATTTTTAAGTAGGCACGAAAGTAAGTAATAATAAGCCTTTTAAGTTTACAAACCTTTTACGCTCGGTTTGACGTCTCGAGCCCGCTTTAAATACAACTCTGCACGTAATGTCTTCTCTTTGACGATGCGCTCCATTAAGGCGACTTTTTTCTCTCTTTTTTCCAAGTTCCTCTGCTGCTCGTGCAACTTTTGTTCTGCGATTTTCAGCTGGCTCTCGCGCTTTCGAAGATTCTCTAGCTTGACTTGATATTGCCGCTCGCAACTCTCGTTCGCACGATTTTCTTCGACGACGTGCGTCTGCCGATCGCTTCTCGGATTCGCCACGAATATATCATAATGTTTATCCTGGCGTTGCTTAAGCAGCATGGTCGGGTGGCAAAGAATCGCCTCGATCGTTGGCGTAACGTCTGGCTCGGGATTAGTCAAGAATTTGAGCAGATTATGCAGATCGTTGGAGTAATATTCCGGGAAGTCGGCCGTCGGCTGGTAGCAGAGGCTTAAGTGGGTAATTTGATGCAATAGAATGCCGAGGTCCGAAATATTGCAGTTATTAGCGCTGCTCTCGGTAAGGGAAAAGTTCAATAATTTCACCGTGGCTTTCACGTCCACGAACGTGTCGTAAATATTAGCGGGTTCCATGTGCTTGTTGCTCTTGTAAAACACCGCCAGCTTGTGCAAAATCGCCCAGAGAAAGTCCTCGTGTACGTACTGATTGCCCTTCAAACATCGTTGAATGATGCTTGCAAACGAGCCGTGCTTGCAGTACTCCGTCACCAAGTAGACGGTGCGCGTTTCTTCGTGAAGGATGTGGTCGTAGAACTCCAGGAGATTCGTGTGGCTCTGCAGTCTTCGTTTGTTGATTTTCGCAAGGACACCGTCCGATTGCGCCGCGTACGTTTCGTAATTGATCGCCTTCCAGACGAACACTTCGCTGGTAAGTTTGTTCTTCACTTTGTAGCAGGTGGAATTCAAGTTTGTGCCGAGTATACTCAGGACTTCGTAGTCCTCGAAACACGACATTGTGATGTACGATGCTTTTGCGCAAGTGTTATTTGTATTTTTCTTTGGTAAATAACACAATAATATAACACAAAATAACACTTTGTCAGCAAGAAGACAAGATTGTGATAAATGAACGCCGCAATTCGAAACGGTGCTTACTGCACAATGCCGCGTACAGAACTAACGTTTCAGGCCGCGAACGTAAACGTACCAGCCGTGTAGGCGGAAAAGGAGAAGCCACCCTCCGGTCAGGTCAGTTGCGCCCAGCACGAGATCTTTGCAAGGTCAGGATAACAGGTAATTTTTGAACAAGAGAAGAATGGACCAACCGCCCACATTCTTCGGGCCTTCGAACTCGGGCGGCGACTTTATCCGAACGTAAACGAACAACTAACGAAACGAGTTGCGGGAATTTCGAATTTCACTGATTTCTTCTCCAAACGAAATGCACAATTCCTAACAAATATGGACATCTCCCACAACGTCACTAAAGCATGACAATCATTTTCAATGTGTCATTTATGCGTTTAAACTAACACAACACTAGAATGAGTATTTCTTTGAAGAAACGCATTCTGCGCATGCGCACACTCGTGTTTACCATATTTTTATGGGGAGAACAATTATGCCACTGCAAATGCTTAAGATGTTTAGAACCTTTGTCCACATTAATGTAAATTTAATTATCACCATCACCGATTGACATATCCTAGAAGGGATAACAATGTTTCGGTGCGTTCGCGTTCGGTCAGGTAGTGACGTCCGTGTCACAGGCGTATCTGTGCGAATTTCATGACACGGGTGCGATAATTCTAAATTATACCAACAATAAGTGCTGCTGGGGCGATGTAACTCCACAGACAAGAAACAGCGTCCACCTCGCAATTAATATCCCTAAATAAAACGTAAGCCAATGTGTATCGGACGTCGCCGTATCCGATGCCTGACCTAACCTCCGAAAACGATTACATCACGGATGTTGCGAGTTTTTCCTCGGCATTTCTCCATTATACCCAGCCGGTTACGTAATATTCGAAACGCCGTCAACTCGCCGCGGTTACTAATTTACCATCGCGTGTAGCCGGCGCAAAACTCGAGCTTTCGTCACCGTGCGGCTCGATAAACTTTTGACTCCCGGAGTGCAAGGTACAGAGAATGTCGCGAAAACGTCGATAGCGCGCGGATTTTGTTTGTGTTTTGGTTTTGCTCTTGCTCTTTGAAATTCAAGCCACGCGCGAATATTTATTTATACCGACGGAGGAATCACATAACAATTTTGGCGCACCGCTCCTCGACGTTCAGTCGTCCGGTCGTGCGGCGCGCAAGCGGTCGATAACGTCGCTGTGCTTGATTAATCCGTTCGGTTGTAGGCACGAGACGCGATACACACGACGGAGAGAGATCAGCCAGCGGCAGCGCTACGTTAGGATAAATCTACGCATCACCGGCGTCGCCTTTCGAGTCGGAGCCCCGACGCAGTTCGAAATTCTTCTGCGCTCTGAATAAGCAATATGAATCTGGCGCTGATGCTCTCCGGGACGTCGCAGCGTGCCATAAACGCTGGAGTGCGGCGACGCGCCGACGTCAATGCGCGCGGCTTAGGCTTGGCGGCGGGATGGGGAAGTAATGCGCCCGTCGCGGCGCACAGACTGCGATCGCCGCTGACAGCGTTCGCCGCCGCGCAATCGCTCAACATGAGCGCTCCGGGCAGCACGCCCGCGCGTTCCTACGCCACCGAGAGGAAGTCGCTCACCATCGACAACATGAACCCGATGATCAAAGTCATGGAGTACGCCGTGCGAGGGCCGCTCGTCGCGCGCGCCGGCGAAGTCGAGAAGGAGCTCGAAAAGGTAAGCGTTTCGCACTACCCTTCACGAACGCGTCGCATCCTGCCTGACGTGCGGTTGCTGGGGCAACGCGACATGCGCACTCGACCCGGTTAACAGGCGAGGCACGACGAGTGCAACAACCTGTTGACTTCTTTCGGATCATTGATTTTACTCCAGTTCCAATGACATGCATAAACTGTTTTTGGCACTTGAACTCGGGCAACTCGCACGAAACCGATTAGCATTTTCATTGTTATTAAACAAACGATGATTACAATACCAGTCGATCGCTTCGAGAAAAACCTCGACCTGCTTGAAGGTCGATTTGATCTGCGACGTGCTTGATTTCCGCCTTACCCATTCTAATCGTTACAAAACCACATACATACCCGCGTCACACATATTTACACGCTCGTTGTAATAAAAACGCGAGCGACATAAAGTATTTCGATAATTACAAAAACATCCAAATACATATGTGCATTTACAACTCGCAACGACTTATCGACTTAACGTCAAATAACTGATAAGTGTGACGGATGAGTCGATAAGTTCTCGACGAGATATCAATTAATTGAATTTAAAGAGCGCAAACACGTGCTGGATACTTTTGGCGCTGCTTTGGGTGGAAGCCGAAAAAAAAACACTAAATTTAACTTCTGAATGAGTAGCGATTCTCGTGTATCTCGAATATTTCGAGTACTTAACTCGCGCTATTATTAGAAATATTTGTTTTGGCGCTGTGGCAGAAACGCATTCACGTTTACAGCTTTTGAGTGAACCCTGGACGTTCTTTGCTGCTATCGCTTTGTCAGGCCAGCCACTCGGCAACGTTATGTAATTTAAACAAATAACTAGTTTTCGGTGCGTTGGTGCTTAAACTTCGTTTAAGTATGAATGCATTTTATTGTTCAAGCTGATTATTCGAAATGCGCCTATTGGTTGAGCGGCGTTTAAAGAGTAATATTGATAAATTTGTTGTTATGTTTTTGTAGGGCGTTGAAAAGCCCTTCAAGGAGGTCATCAAGGCCAACATCGGCGATTGCCATGCGATGGGCCAAATTCCCATCACTTTCATCCGTCAGGTTTTGGCGATCTGCACGCTGCCCGAGCTCTTGGAGGATTCGCGCTTCAAGGACGACGTCAAGGAACGCGCGTGTACGATCATGAAGGGATGCCGCGGCGGTTCGGTAGGTTCTTACACAGATTCGAGTGGTATCGAAATTATTCGTAAGCACGTCGCCGAGTACATCGAACGACGCGACGGAATCCCGTGCGATTATCAGAATGTCATTCTTTCCGCCGGTAAGGCGCGTTTAAATCGGCGAAATGGGGAGCTCGTTTATCGTAAGGGATTTTTTTTCTAGGCGCCAGCGACGGCATCAAAAACATCCTGAAACTGATGATCAACCCTTGCAGTGACAAGCCCGTCGGCGTGATGATACCCATTCCACAGTACCCGTTGTACTCGGCTTCTTTGGCCGAATTCGATATTGGACAAATTGGATACTATTTGGACGAGTCTAGAGGCTGGGGATTGGACACTGCCGAATTGAAGGTGAGTTTATGTGCGATTGCAAGAGCGTCCGCTAATAACGTGCGCCATTTCAGCGCGCCATTTCGGAAGCCAAGCAGAAATACGACGTCAAATGCCTAGCAGTCATTAACCCCGGTAATCCCACCGGACAGGTCCTCACCAAGGAAAATATCGAAGAGATCATTTGTTTCTGCTACGAGAACAACCTCTTCATCTTGGCCGACGAAGTGTACCAGGATAACATCTACGCCCAGGGATCTAAGTTCCACTCCTTCAAGAAAGTACGTTTTCGGTTCGGCTGGCAGGCGAACTTCGGCTAACGCTTTGTGACGTCGTCGGCAGGTTTTGATGGAAATGGGCGAACCCTACAACAAAATGGAACTCGCCAGCTTCATGTCCTGCTCCAAGGGCTACATGGGCGAGTGCGGTCTGCGCGGAGGCTACGTCGAAGTCATCAACATGGATCCGAAAGTCAAACTCATGTACCTCAAGGCCATCAGCGCCATGTTGTGTCCGACCGTATTGGGGCAGGCTGCCCTCGATTGCGTCGTCAATCCGCCCAGGAAGGGCGAGCCCAGCTACGAACTGTTCATGAAGGAGAAGATGGGCGTCCTCGATTCGCTCAAGGTAACGTTCGCGCGGTCGTGACGGACTTGCTGCAGCGGCATCGATTTCGATTCGTGTTCAAGGTGCGCGCCAAAATGGTCGAGGACTCCTTCAACTCCATGGAGGGTTTCAGCTGCAACCCGGTGCAAGGCGCCATGTACGCATTCCCGCAATTCACGCTCCCCGAGAATGCCATCGAGGCTGCCAAGAAGGAAAATAAGGCCCCCGACGCGTACTACGCTTTCGAGTTGTTGGAAAACACCGGCATTTGCATCGTCCCCGGCTCCGGTTTTGGCCAGAAACCGGGCACCTGGCACTTCCGCACGACCATCCTGCCCCAGCCCGACGTGCTCAAGGGTATGCTGGAGAAATTCAAGAGTTTCCACGAGGAATTCATGGCGAAGTACAAGTAAATTGGACTGTATCACCTAATGTAGGCTCGGATAAGTATCACAAACCATCGACGTTAAACTAACACCCACGCAAAGACAAGAATATATACTCGGTTTATACAAGGAAATAAATTATTTGTATTAAAATACCGAGATTATTCGATTCCCATGGAAATTGTGTTACTTTCGACTACTTGAAGCTAATCTATTAGCGTGCTTGGAAGTACTATGTCATTTCCCGTGTTTCGGAGTTGGCCGGGAAAGCCTGGCGGAATTCTTTGCGAAGAGGCGGCAGGCGGTTGAGGAAAACATAAAATCGAAAACCAAAGTGGCGCGCGCGAACAAGCTGACAAGTGGCGCGTAAAGTTTGCTCGCGCAAAGCCTCCGCGCGACACATAAGGGCACCGCTGAAACTTCAGCGCGCTTATTTATTTAACGATTAATTTTGCACTCGCCGACGACTTGCGCGACGCGAATGGCGTCTTGCCGTGCAATATCATAATTATTTCACGAGCGCGCCACGCGCTGCACGCCTGCGGATTAATATTAAGATGCTACCGCATTTATTGCACTCTCGTGGATTCAACGTTTTCGAAGGATCCAAAATTAAGTCAATGCCGAAGAGCGAAAAAGTGAAAACACACATCTGGAGCGCCGCGCCGGTAAATCTATCGGCGCGTTGATTTGGGACCCAAAACACTCAAACCGCGGAGAGTTCAACAACTCCGAACGTGTTCGAAACTTAGCCGGAGAGTTAGGGCTTTGGCCACGCTAATGTGCAATTGCGCAGGACTGAAACGTGTAATGCACATTGCAACCACTCCGCCCGGCGCGGTAACTGAGGCAACCGGTGACTCTGATGCGTTCGCTAATATCACGCGTAGCGGAAGCGATCACGGTTTGCATACGTTTTACTCTCTTCGTCTGTGCCGGAACGCCGGACGCGTCCTCCCAACGTGCTTCGCACGGATAAGAAAAACAAACGCGTGAGAGTAGAAGGATTCCGAGTTGAAAAGCGCGACGAGCAGCTGGAGTAAGAGATAATGTTGCGACGCAGACACGCGCGACTTCGTGAAGTTGAATTTGTAATA
The DNA here is from genome assembly GCA_027574965.2 of Ecitophya simulans. Lineage (NCBI taxonomy): Eukaryota > Metazoa > Arthropoda > Insecta > Coleoptera > Staphylinidae > Ecitophya > Ecitophya simulans. The sequence goes on from JAODGE020005744.1 coordinate 8,557, forward strand.
CGTCAGCGGAGGAAATGACTAAAGTTATCGAATCAAATGCGACATAATAAGTAGAAAAGTTTGCACCGTGTAGGGGCGAGGGTCGTGCGCAGATTGCCAAGACTCGCGATGTTCTTTTTCTTCCCTAAATGAGTATGTTTTTCGAGTGATTTAATATAATTACTACTTACTGCTATTGTGTTGAGTAATACATGCACACAACAATTTAATCAATTATCGCTTCTCCGTTATTGCTAACGATCACCTGCCACCGTTTGACTAGTGTGTCGATGGCCCTTTGCCAGAAATCGGCTGGCCTAGATTCGAAGATGTTGAAGAGCCAACTTTGGAGGTTCTCTTCACTGTTAATTGTTGGTTGCGAGTGTTAACAAATGAAGACGACAGTGTTACACAGGAGATGAATGGTATAGTACACTTGTTCGAATTTTATGCAAAAACGTGTTTAGTTTACACGCTGATGACATATTACTGAACACAGTATAATATCCCACGGACTCTCCGAACAAAACTCTAACTGTCAATGTATGTTACGGGAAAGTTCGCAGATGGCGCTCACCTGGGTTAAAACTGCTTTCAAACTCTAATAAATTTGTTATTCTGTTACTTAAAATTTTTATAAATCAGTGGTGCAAGCATCAGAAAAAAACTAGTGGGGAGAAATTGAAGCAGAAATAAATGAAGCACCCTTAAACAACAAATTCCAGAAAAATAAAATGATATAAAAAACAATCATTGTTATTGCTTAGTTGTGGGCGTCCACTAATAAATATTTAGAAAATAAACGTTTGTTACATTATTTAATTCTAATTATTAAAAAAAATTAAAATCAAGATTTTTTTTTAAAAAGCATAGCCAGCAATTCGTACGTATCGAAAGCCGAGCACTGTTGCTTTAGTGACGCCATCTATTAACATCTCTAAAAGCTGAGTATAAAGGGTTATTCTAAATACAAGATTATTTTTTGGTAAATTTGGGAAAAAAGACTGCAGAGATAAGTAAACTATGGCCAAAGAATTTAAATATGAGCAAATTGTTTGCTCGGATTACGTTCCGCAATCCGCCAAACTGTTAACCACAAAAATTATCGCAGGAAATAAATGAAATGTGCTTAAGTGCGTTCCACTCATACCAATCGGCGATTAGTGGAATGCGGAATCGCCGATAATAACGGCGCACGAAAGCGACGTACGTTCAAACTTCGACGAACGACACGAGCAATAATTGTTAATATTATTATTTATTTAAATTGGCTTATAATGTTCTTTGATGCACTAGTTTGTTTTCAAATAAAACATCATTTTCGTGCACGAATAACTGCGATTATTGTCATACCAATAGCTGCATAGATGATTAATAGTCGTCGCGCCATGTTTTATCGTCATGATTATCATTTTTAATCCGACGGTTTTAAAACGAAAATACCGAATCCAACGTAAATACGAACGTAATACGAAAATAATTGTCCGTGAATTATCGCGAGGCGGTTGACACGACGCGTTAGCCGAATACGTGTCGCGCTCTCAATCAGCCGACAAAAACACATTAGCAATAATTCAACTTCCACTTTTCCGCCTCAGCCGCATGCACGAGTAACAAGCCCGCGGACGACGCAAACGGCGCAAGCGCGCGCGTCGCTAAAGGGCGTTTGTGTTGCCTGTTTGTTACGAAATTAACGCGAGCATAATGTGACACGTAATTGGCAGTTTTCGCCTGCACATCGTCACACGCACACACGCACACGCAACTGCGCGCGGCCAACCGATGCAATCATTGGTATTGTTTAAACATCTGCGCTGCGGCTGGCACGACGAAAGTTCACCGCTATCTTTAACTTACTGTAAACGGTTATCTGTCGAGCACTCGGCGAAACTTCGTAATTATTTTCGCCCTCGTGTGAAAATCTCAAAATTGCAACGTAAAAGTTTGCGCACCGACGACGCCGGCCGGAAAGTTCCGCTCGTCTCATCGCTTCGGTAAACTTAATTATAAACTGCAACAAAACAGTAAAAGAAAACTAGCCGAAAGAGTGCCGCTTTGCATAATACACACCCGGGGGCGGCGCGCCGCCACTTCCCGGTGTTTTTCGGCGCGCCGAGTTTTCAGCACGTCGAAGAAACGCCGTTTGGCGCATATTTTAACGCCTCCGCATGTATTTAGCATGCGAGGCGGAAGGGGCGCGCCCTCCACCGCTGAAATTGAGCATGCCGTGCGAAACTTCGGAAAACGCGCGCGAAAATCGCATAAAAATGATGCGGTGTGCGCAGTCCATCTGAGACGTCTACATGCACGACGAATCAAGCACGGCAGGGAAATGCATTAATGTATCGATTCATATCGAATCGATATATAAATATTGATATATTGCGTTCACCTTTAAATCGATTTTTGGTGTTTCAGTATGTTATATGTTAGGCAGTCACGTGGTTTGTGCCTCGGGAGTGACGGGAGCGACGGGAGTCTGTAGGCGAGCGGAACTCGCCTGCCAGCCTCCGTTGCATGTGCCTCGTGCCATAGTTCTGGACTTATTATTAGTTACGCTATTAGTGATAATATTGCGTTGCTCGGGGGTGGGAGGGAGGTTCTGTGAGCGTGCATACAGAAACGAGCATCAATCATTCCAACAATCATACAAACTCTAACATATATATTAGAATTTACAATTAGTAAAAAAATATCGAGTTTAATATCGTTTCGATAGTCCAAATTTAATATCGTTATATTGATATATAAAATGTCACGATACCCAACCCAACTCAACCCAACCTAAAAGAAGTTATTGACAATGGTTATCATTATTTATAAATACCAAAACGTTATCAAGTTAATCAAAATAACCATTAGAAACTTGACGTTCATGAAATTCTCTATCGTTTCAGATGGAGAAATTTCACTAATAATCAATTAAATATTACTTTATAATTCAAACTGTATTTTGATATAGCTACGCTGAATAATTTATGAGACTAGTGCCATTCCAAAAATTTCAATGTAATTATGCCAAAACATCGTGGGATAAAGATGTACAACAGTGATTTATGTGTTAGTGTTATATGACTTCAAAGTCAATTTTGATATAGCCACGCTGAATAATTTTTGATGAGATTAGTGCCATTTGGAAGATAATTTTTTTTTTAATGTAATTATGCCTAAACATCGTGGGATAAAGATAACAACAGTGATTTTATGATAGAAATCTATTTTCACGTGTTTTCAAAGTCAATTTTGATATAGCCACGCTGAATAATTTATGATGAGAGTAGTGCCATTCGAAAGATAAGAAAACTTTTTATGTAATTATGCCAAAATAGCATGGGATAAAGATTTGCAC
>JAODGE020005749.1:0-45053 GCA_027574965.2 Ecitophya simulans
TCCTCCCTCCCCCCTCCATCTGCGTGCTAAAGTCTGCAGCCATAAAGGTAGTAAACGAAAAAAAAGGGATATTGTGGGCGCGCGCTCAGTTCGCTTCTCGACACTGTCTGGTATCAACTTTTTCGAGGGACTGCGCTAAACATAATACTTCAGTATTACCCTGCGTTGGTTCTTATTCTTTTTGCACGCGGCACTGTTGAATACTAATACAAGCGTTTACCTTAGAAAAGGATAATTATATTTTTATATATACACCGCTTATATATATGTTCATTTATATACTTTTTCACGGAATAACTGGGGTCAGGAGGCACTCAATGCTCATTCCCCACACAAGCACGCGATCAACATTAGGCGAGCGTAATGAAGCTTTTCAACTCACATAGCGATACTCCTGGGCTCACATCTTTTGGCACCTCAACGTTCTCTAATAACAACAATCCAATTGAAGTTCGTTCGTCTTTTTCTGTAACGGATGCCACCCACGTTCACGTGCCCGTACGCAGGCAACATAACATTTGTGTGCTGTACCTTCGTTTTCCTTCCTGTGATTTTTTTTTCTGTTGTTGTAGTGTTTGTAGCGCCAAACAGTAGCCGGACCCGAGGGAACAGAAAGCAGGGGTTAACTTTCAGCTCCGCGGCGTCTAGTTGAGGAGGGGAGGGGGAAGGCAACTCAGGAGTGGCAGTGGTCATATCAGAGGACACCTCACCTGCGTCGATGTACCGGTCACGCCTTTTGTTGCAGTCGGACCGCCGCACGAGGCACCACATGATGATTGACGGGGAGATCAACCCTAGAGAGTGGTTCAACTGGCACCCAAAGGAGTACCAGCCGTGGTACTTCGACCGACACAAGTTCCTGTACGAGCAGCAACAGTACACTGCCTTCCATCACCTTCTTTGCCATCAGGTGTACCTGAAAGACATGACACAGCTCATGCGCTATCCAGAGCCGCGCACCTTCATCATTGACTGTAGAGTGGCCCCACCAAAAATGCATCGCTGGGTGCCACACAGCCACTGGCTTCCTCGGGATGAGGTGGAGTACGCCCTGCAGCTCACAGAAGAGGAGTTTAGGGACATGTATGGGTTTGCGAAGCCTGAAAAGCAGGACGACGTCATTCTCTTTTCGCACGATGGGTTGTATTCTGAGCAGGCAGGATGGGAATGGAAGAAGCAGTACTTCCAGCACGTCTATAACTATCGTGGTGGGACTAATGAGCTGTTTGGTGAGGAGTACCACGATTTTGTGGTCAAACAAAAACTAGATCCTTGGAAGGGTCCATATCCACAGAGCAGCATCTTTGTAGACAAGTGGAGTAAAAGAAAGGTACTGCAGCGTACTGGCCCCTTTGATAGGCAATACGAAATGCAGGATTTTGCCCTCCCTGACCTGGAGCTCGAAAAACCACGCCACTCAGATGAAGGCCCTAGACAGAACATGCCATACGGTCTACAATAGGGTGCTGTGAGTGCTAATATATTCCTATGTCTCTGTGTTTCTGCGTGGAGAAGTGATAGTTGGAGCGGGTCGTTGCAATGGGGGTGGCGATAAAAAACAACAGTCGCACGCACGTCTTTATGCGCTGATGCTAACTACTTCTACTGCCACTGGCATAAGAGCCCCACTCCCAAAATATAATTGCACAATTGTACTCCATTCGCAGTCTGCGCTGGCCTGAGCGTTTTTTTTTTACTGGTGTTGGTTTTGCTCTCATTCTTTGGTCTTCTCTCCTGCTTCCTCCCTTTTGACTTGAAGCGTACAGTACCGCCATCATTCTCATTCGGTGGACTGTGGTATGTACCGGTTGGCCTCTGCAAGCTCTGCTCTATGCCGCGTGCGCTTGCTAGAGTTTCATGAGGTGTGTTTCACTAGACTAGTGACCTCGACTCACGCACCGATTTGTCATCAGCACGGCAACTCCGCACCGCGCGCTGAACGCAGACCATCGCGCCGGCGCTTCTCTGACTACAACAAGAAGGGACGTACGGATCGTGTGAGGGAGTTGATGGAGACCATGAAGACAAAGACTGAGAGTGAGGCAGCGGAGATTTTTAGAACGCTTCACCCGCGTGAAAAGCTTGACATTGTCCGAACGCTTCACCTAAAGCGCCGAAAGCGACGGGGCGACCGCGTTGTAAGTAGCCTGCCGAAGTATCGCAGCGCACTGTTCGACAGGCGCTACTACTTCAAAGAGGAAGACTTGGAGGAGTCCAGTACTTTAGGAAGGGGCCCAGGTGGGCAGGCGACGAACCGCCGCATGCAAACGGTCGTTCTCAAGCACCATCCGAGCGGTCTCATTGTCAAGTTCAGTCGCTTCACCTCTTATTGGCTCAACCGCCGCGCCGCGAGGGAGCTGCTTCACCTGCGTCTTGAGCACCACTTACTGGGTGCGGAGTCTGAGCTCGGTCACAAGCAGAGGCGCATGGAGCAGCGCAAGGAACGGCGGCAGAGGATGCTGGTGGCGATGTCACGCAAAGGAAACAGCCTCAATGCGGCCCGCGCGCGCCAGCGGCGGTACTACGAGTTCCTCAAGGGTGTGGAGCCCTTGCCTAACCAGGCGGCCTGTGAGCTGGGAGACATGTATGCAGCCAATCCTCTCTTCGTTTCCAACATTTTCAACGAGGAATGCCGTAATATGTGGAATATCCTGAACACTTCCTTTGCCAACTCAAACCCCACCGGATCTTCGACCACCTCCGAGGCCGTGTTGCCACTGGTGGTGCTGTACATGTTTCCGGTAGTCCGCACCGGTGATGATGGCAATGCTACACAGGCATTCGAGAAGGCTCAGGTGGCGCGGTGTGCCGCCGACAGCGACGCCCGCTGCAATGTCGAGCGAGGCCTTCAGTGCCTCTGCGAGTGTTTTGGCTTGCGCTTCGTGTCTGTTAGCCGGGATGATGGCACAATCCGAAAGGTTATTATCAGAGACGGCCTTAACTGGGTCGAGCTGAATAACCGAATGATTGATCACAGTGACAGTCTGGCACCGTTTGCGCGCGCCGTGTGGCCACATGTATGTGCAAGTCTTTATCAGTTAGACATGGCACCCCACGCCAAGTGCATAATTAACTTCTTCAAACGCGAGAAGAAAGCGCTGCAGAAGGATGACACCCACTCGCATCATTGGGCCGCTGAGGGGCTGAATTTGTGTACAGCCACTGTGCAGTGAGCCACTTTGCTTCCATACTGGACTCCTCCCCCCCTCCTTGTTCTCTGCTTCCCTCTCTACTATCAACGTGATGAGGGTGCGAGGTGCTCCCGGTTGTGACACTCAACAGCAGTGATGGTGTCTTTTGTTTTTACTTGTCTGGTAGCACATATGCGAAGAGGAGTAATTGAAGTACGATTTCCCATGCTCGCGTTATGCACGATGCGTGCGTGTTTGTAATCCTCAATGCAGGTTTGTGAACCGCGATCCAGTGCTCTCCCTCTTTCTCTCCTCTGCTATCATCATTACCGTTTCCACGCCCAGTTTCTTTAGTTTATTTATCATTACCTCAAAAAATACCATCGTTCCTTACTCCTCTCCCTTCTTCATCGTCCCAAACTAAGCATACGTCACTCGACAGCTTGGTCTCTTCTCTCCACTGACGAAGCATGGCAGCTTTCAGTACTCTTCTGGGCGTACAGTTGCCGTACGTTGTAGAGGTGGCCATCTTCCTGGCACTCGCGTACGTCGCGGCATACATTGTAACATTCATCATGTTTGCACGCGCTCATAAGTTCAAGATCCCCGGGCCAACGTTCGCAACCCCCATCGTTGGTGGCGTGCTGGAGATGATCAAGGACCCCTACACCTTCTGGGAGCGTCAGCGGCAGTACAACCCTCATGGCTATAGCTGGGTTGCTATCTTGACCCAGTTCGTTGTGTTTGTCACCCGAGCCGACCTCTGCCACAAGATTTTCGCTACCAACAGCGAGGATACCATGACACTCCAGCTGCACCCCAACGGGAAGGTCATTCTTGGTGACAACAACATTGCCTTCCAGAGCGGCCCGAGCCACAAGGCACTGCGCTCGTCCTTCATGAACCTCTTCGCCACCAAGGCGCTCTCGCTGTACCTCCCGATCCAGGAGCGGATTATCCGCGGCGACATTGCGCGGTGGGTGAAGAACTATCCTTGGGACGGCACTCCGCAGGAGATGCGCTCGCACTTTCGAACAATGAACTGCGATACCTCCCAGACCGTCTTCCTTGGAGAGCACCTGCATAACCGCGAGGAATTCACTCGCAACTACGACATCATCACCCACGGCTTCCTCTCCGCCCCGCTCTACTTCCCCGGCACAAACCTGTACAAGGCTGTGCAGGCCCGCAAGCTGGCGATGGTGGAGCTGCAGGCGGCAGTGCGCCGCAGTAAGCAGCGGATGTCGAAGCCCGATGCGGAGCCTCACTGCTTACTGGACTTCTGGACGACCACCATCCTGGAGAAGATCAAGGAGGCGGAGGAGGAAGGCGGCGAGGGTCCATCCTTTGCATCAGACCACGCCATGGCTGATACCATGCTGGACTTCTTGTTCGCATCCCAAGATGCCACCACCGCATGCCTGACGATGATCACCGCCACCATGGCTGATCGCCCTGAAATCCTCGAGCGCGTGCGCCAGGAGCAGGCTCGCCTCCGCCCCAACAATGAGCCACTGACGTACGATCTGGTGCAGGAGATGACCTTCACCCGCCAGTGTGTCCTGGAGCAGCTGCGCCTGTACCCACCGGCGCCGATGGTTCCAATGAAGGCCCACGATGATTTCCGCCTGGATGAGAAGACCGTGGTTCCCGCAGGCAGCCTCGTCATTCCATCACTAGTTGCTTGCTGCCGTGAGGGCTTCTCGAACCCGGATGAATACGATCCGGACCGGATGGGCCCGGAGCGCCAGGAGGACCGCAAATTTGCGAAGCAGTTTATTCCCTTCGGCATTGGGCCACATCGCTGCGTCGGCTACAACTACGCCATCAACCACCTCACCATCTACCTTGCACTGGTCGCGCATCACACTGAGTGGAAGCGTACGCGCACCCCCAACTCGGACAAAGTGATGTACCTGCCTACACTGTATCCCTACGACTGCCTGGCCACGTGGCGCATGCGCGAGAAGGAGGAGGTGATTAAGACCTCCTAGGACAGAAAAGCAAAGACTAAAAACACCACTAAGAAAGCAGCAGCACACGATCAAATGAAGATTTTTTTATAAGTAAGTAGCGCACACCCACGCAATAAAGGGGGTGAGGGGATCGTACCCTTGACGTGGAAACACTACGCTCTCTAGTAGTTAGTATCCGTATATGGTGTGTGTGGTGTGCGGATGTGCATATATATGTGTGCGAAGAAGGCCGATAGATAGCAGCGGCAAAGAGATGGGAAGAAACAAGTATATATATATATATATATATTTAATGCAGCGTGACGTGCGTGAAATACTGAGAGAGTATTATACACGTATACTTTGAGAGGGGGTGAGGTGACACGTCAACGCCACTATTTGCTCCTTACATGTATACTGCGGACGGTTATATATGTTTACATAAAAGACAGTAGTTGCGGGTTTGTATGTGCGGGTGTTGTTTGGTTTAGCGAGTGTCTGCTATAGGTGCCGATCGTTTTTTTTTAGGTTGCTATTTGAGGGAGTGTGTTGAGGTGCAGACACTTCGAACCTCCCCATTTTTTGCACGCACACGCAAACACCAACGCCCACAGTGTTTTTACTAGCACTTTTTTCGAGTTCGTGCAGTCAAAAAGTGATTAAGGGGAGAGTGATTACGTCCAACTAGAAGGCTTGTGGCATCAGTAAAATAGCTTTGCAGACGCGCACTAATCGAGACCGTATGGTTGGAAAAAGCTGAATACAATTAAAAGGAGAGACGACGTGCCACACTATGTGCGTGTGTGTGTCGTGTCGTCGTTTTTCACCCTTTTCAGTTTTTAGTATCTCCGTGCACGAGTGGTGCTCTTCTTCCAGAAGAAAGACATCATTTGGAGATGCAGCACGCAACAAAGCTCTCAGCGTTATCGTCCCAACTAGCATACTTCTTCTGTCCGCAAAAAAAGGCAGCGCGCATATAGGTGTGCGCATTTTTTGTTTGTTTGTACGGAGATCCAATCTTATCGGGGGTGGGGAGAAGTGACTCTGATTTCGGCGAGCGTTGAGTCCGTCCGTGCCGCTCTCCTACTCGTGAGTGCCGAATCACTGACTCCGTGCCACCGTCGTTTCGGTCTCTGCACATCTACAAAAAGAGAAAGCAAAATGAGCAAGTGACATTACTGAAAAAAAACATGTGCTGGTGAAAACACAAGCAAACTAACCATTTGACTCTGCAGGTCCTTTGAGAATGCCCCTTGCTTCTACCACGCGATCACTCATTTGCCATGTGCAGCCATCTTTCATCATTCGTGACACACGCACATGTAATATAAAAATACTCATTGTCCCCCCCCATCTCCACCTCTGATTATTCTCTACGTTGCGTTCACCCATTTCTAAGCGCCATATTCTTCGTGTTGAGTTGACTGAGTCAGAAGCGGATATTAGAAAGATAATCAAAACGAGGCCAAATATGGAGGTGGCGCAGCTCACTACGGCGGCTCCTCCGTTTGAAGCATCGGAGACGATGGAGTCGCACTTGCACTACGTACGCTACTATGCGGGTCACACTGGACGCTATGGCAATGAATTCCTTGAGTTTGAATTCAAAAGTGACGGAACGATCAAATATGCGAATAACAGCCACTACCGTAACGAGAACATCATCAAGAAGCAGGCCCGCGTATCCCTATTTGTGCTGGAGGAAGTGAAGCGACTCATCGTCAATTCTCATGTTTGTGATTGCGACGATGAGCAGTGGCCACAGCCAGATCGCAATGGGCGTCAAGAGCTAGAGATACATATAGGCAACACCCACATCTCACTGCTGACTAGCAAGATTACGTCCATGACAGATGTGGAGTCCTCCAGCGACGCCGAGGGCCTCTCCCGATTCTATTACTTTGTTCGCGATGTTAAGGCTCTCGTACTGGCTTTGGTATCTGTGCATTTCAAGATAAAGGCGGTGTAGGAAAGCGTGGGTGAGAAGGCGAGGGACAAAGTTTTTTTTTCAAGATGGTGTCCGACACCACAGGTATCGCAGGCTCCCCTCTCCTCCCGTCTGCTTCCTCCACACGGAAGGAGACGTACTACGAGTGCCTAACGTGGACATCTCCCGTTAATGATATTGAGGGTTGCCACTGTTGTGTCGTTGTGGCAGGTGCACCACTCCCCCCTCCCCCCCCACGATAGCGTGGAACTGATGTATAATAGTAGTAATAAAAACGTCAATAGTTTTGATGCTGTCTTACCTCCATTTCTTTGCATTTGCTCAGGTGTTCTCGGCACACACGTTATTGGCCCAGCGCAGTTACTAGGCAGCTCCTTCTAATTTCGCAGGCCTCCTATCACGTAAAAGTGATCTTTCCGTACACATACACACACATATATAAGGTGCTGTAGGTGACTCGTCCTGAGTCTCATCATAATGTCCTTCTCTGTAAAGGCTGGAGATAGCTCCCTGCCAATGCCGCAACGCAGCTCAGCTATGCACCCGTACGTCTCTCCTCACATGCTGCCCCAGTCCACGCAACATGTCCCAGCCCCGTCAGGCGCTGCAGAGGAGCATGCTGCCGGGAAGCGCGTGGGGACAGATCCTACCAAGTATAAGACCACCATCTGCCGTAACTGGGTTCAAAACGGCGTATGCACGTTTCGCGGATGCACCTTTGCGCATGGCGTGGAGGAGCTGCGGGCGCCAACCAGACCTGAGCACCATCAACCACACGTATCTCCAGGCCGCACACCTCCGCTCGCCCCCACTGCCGCAGGTGGTGCTCCTGGCAACATGAAGGTAGAGCAGCTGTTGGAGCTACTCGGCGCGGAGGTGGCGCACGTGAGGGAATTGGCGAGCGTGCACGTGGAAGCCAACAGAACTCTCGAAACGCTTCTACGACGTGAACAAGTTCAGCACGTAGAAACGAAAGCGCAGTTAGCAGAGAGCATCCGGGAGTATGCTGACCTGGTGCGGACGATAACAGAGGGAAATTGCCGGCTACGTGAGCAGGCTGCTGAAGACGGGAAGTCGTGGGAGAAAGTAAAGGCCTTTCTGGAGCGGGTAGAGGCCCTCACTCCTACCAGCACCGTCGACGCCCCACTATCCACGATGCTAGGACCAGCACAGCCCTTTACAAGTGCAAGTGGGGATGAACCCGTCTTCGAAGGCGAAACTAGAGATGACGACACTATGCGAATCCAGGAGATTCTGCGTGACCTTCAGCAAAGTGACAACAGTTGAGCTCAGGCAGTTCAATGCTGATGTTTAGTCGCTTTTCAGCTGCTAGTAGCACCTCGTTCTGCTACTAGCAGCAAGAGTGTTACGTGTGCATACGCCGTTGTACTGAGCAACACGTGTCAGTCGACTGGGCGAACTAAGAAGAAAGTTTGTTGATTTCTGCTGTTTATGTGTTAATTGTTCTTTATCGTTCCATCTCGCTCTTTGCCGGCACGACGGTGCCCTCCCACGCTGTTGCCTTACTGCTCTTTTTTCTGTTGTTGTTTTTTCTCCCTTTGCACTTCCCCCTTATTTTTTTTTTCATTTTGGTACGTTCGCAAGAGTTGTGTGTTTGTTTTAGGAGATTATATCTCCTGTCCGTTGAGGAAATGCGCGCCTCTCTCTTCGTTCGTTCCCTTCCTTTTAGTTTGTTTGTTCGTTGCACTCCCCTCCGGCATTGCATTATACATACACCCCTTTACGCATTCACACAGTGACGTATCCTTTCGAGAACTTTTTTTTTACGCCGAGCGCACACGCACACACACTCATTCATCGTCACTGTATGCGCGGAGTCAGGGAGGGCGAGAACACAGATGAAGTATTACTGTGTGTTGTAAAATGCAAACAAATAATCGAAAGTGCACACACGTACACACATAAAGAAGCAATAATGGCAGCAACCGCAACAGATGGGATGTGTTGCCAGCGACAAGGAAGCGAACACTGTCGGGGCTATGAAAATACGCAACTATGTCAAGCACTATCGACTCACCTATTAACTCGTCCGTACCCCTTCTTTCTCTCCTTCATTTGGTGTCAGTAGCTGTGCTTCTTGACTATTGGGTTTTGTATGCATGTATTTGACTGCACCGCTACATCTATAACATTTTTGCGAAGTGCCACGCCAGTGATCCTCCTTTCTCTCCCTGTCATCTCTTTCATCACGCCTCTTTTTCATGAGTTGCTCCTGCAAGCATCTATACTCATAGAGCGGAACTACGCTAGTGGGAGGCATAGCTCGAGTAGTGATTTATTTTGTGTGTGTGTGTGATTTTCTTGTGGCTGTCCGTGTGTGTAGGCGTGCTTGTGCTGACCAATCTGCTGCTGTAGTCTGACGCGCGCCATTGGCACCATAGCATAGTCGAAAAAAAAAGAAAATGGGCAAAGGAGGGAAGAGGCATGGAAAGGGAGGCCAGAAAAAGGGTGGAAAGGGCGACAAAGGCCGACGCAAGACGCGGCATTTAGATCCCTTGAGCGCCGTGGGCCGCGATGTCCGTGAGGCAGTGGAGGCGATTATACAGGACATTGAACGCGATGATCTGCCAGAGTCCACAAACACTCAAAAACAGTTACCACCCTCCGCTGAGAAGAAGCGCATCGTTCAAATTGACGGAGTAGAGGTCAAGGCGGGGATGACAAAGAAACAGGTAGCGAAAATCACCAACCGTCTCAAGGAGCAACCACTAGTAGCAGCCGCGGATGACGATGAGTGTGACGAAGACGTCAGCGAGAGTGATGGCGACGGCGACACGGAAGAGGACTTCAGCGATACCGCGAACGAGCGCGCAAAGGAGTATCGAAAAGGTGGCTATCACCCCGTCGTGCTCGGTGAGATATACAACGAGCGCTACCGCATTGTGAAGAAACTCGGATGGGGGTACTTTTCAACAGTTTGGCTAGTGTGGGACTATAAGGAAGAGCGCTATCAAGCGATGAAGATACAGAAGTCTGCGCGCCGCTACGGTGACGCTGCGAAGGATGAGATCAAACTGCTGTCTGAGATCATGCAGGCCGACCCGAACAAGACACGATTCTGCGCTCAGCTGAGCGACTTTTTCAAGCACGTGGGTCCCAATGGCACACACATGGTCATGGTGTTTGATGTGTACGGCGAGAACTTGCTGTCACTCATCGAGCGCTACGAATACCAGGGCATCCCGCTCCCTATAGTGAAGTGTATATCCCGCCAGATACTCGTCGCATTGGAGCACATCGCGTCCATCGACATTATCCACACGGACCTGAAGCCAGAAAACGTTCTGCTTTCGACGCCGAAGCATTCGATCATTTCGCTCATGCGTCACTTCTACCCACCGTCCCTGAACCAGCGACCGAAGCTCACCGAGCGCAATCCCGAGACCATGACAAAGTCACAGCGCCGGAGATACTACAAGAAGTTGGCAAAAGAGCGCGAGATGCGCATCAATGGACGAGTACCGGGCGACGACACAGACAGCGAGGACAGGAAGGATGCATCCGGGCATGGGGCTGGAAACGAGAGTACCAAGAAACCCGAGGAGGAAGCGGACTACGCATCCAGCAAGACGGACTCGGAATGGGAAGTGGAGCGGTTCCACCATGTCGTTCTCGCGGACTTTGGCAACAGCTGCTGGACATACAAGCAGTTCAGCGAAGACGTACAGACGCGCCAGTATCGCTGCCCAGAGGTCATTCTTGGAGAGCCATACTCCACCCCGATCGACATATGGTCATGCGCGTGCATGATATTTGAATTGATCACGGGAGTCTTCTTGTTCGATCCAAAAGAAGGCGAGAATTACTCGCGTGACGAGGACCACCTAGCTCTGATGACGGAACTACTTGGCGATCTACCAGACGCTATGCGGCTGGGCGGAGGAAAGCATCGTCGTGTCTTTTATAATTCGCAGGGAGGACTGCGGAACATCAAGGACCTGCACTACTGCGACCTGGAGGAGCTACTGCATCGGCGGTACCGCTTCACGAAACCTAAGGCGAAGGAGATTGCGGACTTCCTCCTACCGATGCTAGAGTACCTACCCGAGAATAGAGCAACACCAACCGAAATGCTTCAAAACTATCAAGACTTCTTCGAGATCAAGGAGGACGATTACGCGCCATGGTGCTTCGTAGAGGACGTGGCGCGGAACAAGGACGACGGCGCGTCCGATGATGAGGAGTCGATGGAATCGTATTCATCGGGGTCTTCCAGTGAGTCTGGCGCCGCGCGAAAGCGCGACAACGCAGTCGCCGACGATACAGACGAAGAAGCCGATGAGGAGGACGAGCGTGCGGCTGCTGTGCGCTTCTGGGAGGAGCATCCAATCCTTAACCGTAGTGCACTGGAGGAGCGCGGGCTAACACTCGCAGACATACAGGCCGTACTCGCCGGCCAGGCACTCAGCTCTCTCGAAGCACAGGAGGCCGCCGACGATGTCATTCGCTTACTTTCAGATGAAACTGACCGCCTTTCCAATGAGCGCATTAGCGAGGGATATGAAGCAGACCTTCATAATGAGTCCATGTCGGAGAGTAATGACGGCAATGACGGTGACGACGAGTACGAATCGGATGATAGTGAGTTGGTGGGTTACGACGGTGCAAATGCTAACGCCAGGGACCTGTCACGCAACGGCAGCAAGCGCGGAAATGAATCGTGCACTTCCTCTTCCTCAGAGAGACTTTAATAGTTCCAGCTGTGGCAATTACAGGTCTCCACCGTCTTCATTCTATATATTCGTGTTCTTCCTTCCACGGACATACAGTAGTTACGTCATGCATGGCTAGCAGTGGCATGTGTGTGTGTGTATGTGTATATATGTGTGCCGGTGTGCATATGTGCGTATTCGAATGTAAACCAATCGGCTCGTGCATCAAATTGCATTACTGTTCATTCCGCTGAGGATAGGCTTGGCGCGTGATTTCCCAGACTTGGCTATGCACTTTAAAAGACGATGTGAATGCTAACGTCGCTTACCCAACACATATATAAATATATATACATGAGAAGATATCGTCGTGAATGCTAATGACCAGTCAGACGTACGTACACACACATATACACACAAGCAGCGTCGTATACGCACTCCTTCGCCTATTCACCGACACCTGCGTATGAAAATAAACGACCGGGTATATACCCTGAAATGCAGGGGAGTGACTGTAGTGGCGTAGACCCACGTTCATGTTGCACGGCATCTTATGAGGACTTATACATCTAAGACGAGTGCGCTAAGTGCATAAGCGTGTGTGCGCTTAGTAATAGAGAGTTGAATCTAGCGTTTGTTCGTTTCAGATCCCTCTATTCCTACTCATTACTCCCTCTCCCCTTTCACTGTAGTTCCAGGGTAGATGACGCTAGAAGTGGTGTTCTGAATGAGTGAAGGACACCTGCAAGCGACAGCTGGAACCGAATGTACTTAGCACTTTCCAACTGAGAATCTCCAGTGGCGCTTGTATTACTCCGACTCTCATGATTAGCGTGTGTACGAGAGGCGGAGAGAGTAACGAGCGAGGATGGGGGCTGAGACTTGAGTGGTGCATCCCCTCATCATAATGTGGTGCTCGCGCTGAAGAAGCGATTGGACTTGGAGATCTTCCAAATCTCTTCAGTTAAAATGAAGTTGAGTTCAGAGAGACTATAATCCTCCATTCCAAACAACACGAGCATTAGGATCGAGAACAGCACAGATTTCCTTTCTTGTCATTTCAGCATCTCAGTGGAGCACATTTGGGTTCTCCTTCTGTACGCAGGTAACTACGTGTACTTTCAAAGAAAAACCTGCTCACATGGCAATGTGCTTTTGTGCCTTTGGAATTAATCTCTTTCATACTCTACTTTTCCCACTGCCGAATTGTGCGTTATCGATCATTGTGTGCGTATAGTGTCTACAAAATGTCCAAAAAGCAGGAAGTCAAGCTCTACGGACCCAACGTGCCCAAGGAGGAGCTCGTGTACGGCGTCGTGCACATCTACGCCTCCTTCAACGACACCTTCGTCCATGTGACCGATACCTCTGGCCGCGAGACCTTCGTGAAGGTCACCGGCGGTATGAAGGTCAAGGCCGATCGTGATGAGTCCTCCCCCTACGCTGCCATGATGGCTGCTCAGGACGTCGTCGCCCGCTGCAAGGAGTGCGGCATCAACGCCCTCCACGTGAAGATGCGTGCCACCGGTGGCGTTGGCACCAAGAGCCCTGGCCCTGGTGCGCAGTCCGCCCTCCGCGCGCTCGCCCGCGCTGGCATGAAGATTGGCCGCATCGAGGATGTCACCCCTGTGCCCACTGACTCCACCCGCCGCAAGGGCTCCCGCCGTGGTCGCCGCTTGTAAGCACAGTGCTGCTACCGCATTTTGTCGCAACACCATGTTTTATTTACTTTCGTAAGAATAATTAAGCGCTCCCCTTCCCCTCACACCCCATACACACACTCGTGCTTGAGCCCTTATCATCGAGTGTTATGTATGGGAAGCGGCGCGCTTACACGCGCCTTTCTCGTAGCAACCTGTTGGGCAGAAGGCAAACCCTTCTCCAACTACACACATCAAATCACACTAACGTACCCAAACATGCAATAGAGGTATCTTGCAGTCATTCACTCTTCTCTCCCTTTTTTTATCCTTTGCCACCCTACATCAATGTTAATGATACCAACTAACAACAGCACAAAATAAAAGAAGTGATACACACGCATATATATTTGGAGATTAGATGTTCCGCTTTACTGGACACCGCGTGATGGCACGCACCGTAGCCCTACTAAACGCGGCCACCTCCCAAGAAATGCCAGAAGGCTTCGAGTTCTTTGAGAACAAGGTGCTCGACAAGGACATTCACTCCAACTACGAAAACATGGAAACCCTACGACTTACAGTGACCCGCCAGGATGAGTTCATCTACAGGGAGGAACCTGTGAAGTGTGTGACCATCACTGGAGTGAATGGCGAGAGCGGCATTTACCCGGGACATGCGTATGAGATCACCCAGCTGGCCCCAGCCCCACTGACGGTGGAGTTGCTTGATGGCACGATCAAGAAGTACTTCACCAGCGGGGGCTTTGCGCACACCAATAACGAGGGCTCCTGCGACGTGAACTGTGTCGAGTGCATCCCACTCGCCGAGCTCGACCTGGAGTCTGCCGAGAAGGCTCTGGCAGAGCAGCAGGCCGCACTGGGCACCGCCAAGGATGACAAGGCAAAGGCTGTAGTCGAAATCCGCGTGGGCGTTCTTGAGGGTGTCATCCAGGCCCTTAAGCACCACGCCAACTAGTAACGGTTTATATACACCTACATAATATACATTAGGTATCACATGCGCAGCCACCACTAATCCGTGCTGGACGCCACATAATGTGTTAATATTGCGCGGCCGATCATTGCTAAACGTAACCCTTTTATTATTATTGTATCGGGAATGGAATGAGAAGGCAGAAAGAAGGAGCATTTGGGTCTTGTAGCAACACTAGCATTACTAACGTATGACAAACAATCCTCGGTGTTTTTAGCAAGGGTTGACGAGTGAACGGTTGCCGATGCTGTGCAATCCCCTTTTATAGTAATACAGAAACTCCCCGCAGCATTTATGGCGATCTGAAACCCCGCAAATGAATATTGTCAAAATACTATTTGAATGCCGATTAGTTCCTCCTCTCCTCTTCCCTCTTTTCGCTCGTTTTTGGTTACGCTAAATCATTGCCAACATCGCGCGCGGCTGCCATCTTGCTGTGCTCGGGTGTAGGTATGTATATATATATATATACATATAAGAGGTGCTAGTTGGTTAAACAGTTCCTCGCCTTGTATCCCGATTCATCGTTCACGAGCCAACATTTAGGACAGCACTGTCTTACAGCTCTGGGGCAGTGGAAAACGGTACCTGTGGCTTTTTTTGTTAGCACGTACCGACATTCATCGGACTTGAATTCGATTTTTGAGGACATGTCCGAACCTCCCCTGTCCCTGCATTATCAGCAGCTTGAAGAGTGGTTGGAGGACAGAACAGCAGTACTGCAGCGCAAGCACAAGAGAGATTTTGGTGAGCTACTACAGCTAGCGCCGAAGCTGGTCCAGCTTGTTCAGTATGACGTTCCTGCACATCAAAAACAGCTGAAGAAGTTGTCCAATACGGTTGAGGAGTGTCACCGGGTGTGCGACGATGCGAAGCGGGTGGCAACGAGTAGCACTGCAAAGCGTGTGCAGCTACTGAAGATATATGGCTTACGAAGCGAACCTAGCGATGGTGGTGAGGACATAGGCACCACCATAGATGAACGTATTGATCAGAGCTGTGCTACACACACGAATGCGTTGCGGTCCTTCGCTGAGTCCAATTTGGAGTCCTTTCGTCGGAATTACGAAGATATTCTGACTAAGACAGCACCGGAGCTTTTCTCTGCCGGAGTCTTCGCAAAACACTTTCCATGGCTTTCGCGATTGCTGGAGGAACATACACTACCGATGGAGAGGGGCACCTGCAACGATGAGACACAATCCAATGCGGTTTCACAGGGACCACAAATTGACTGGGGCGACGCAGACGACGGCGACATCACTGCTGCCCTATCCGGTGGAGACGATGGCGCATCACCTGACGTGGTTGAAATTCAGTGGGATGCGGTCGAGGAGGAGGCCCACGTGACTGACAATAAGGAGGGTGAATTGCCGGCCACCAACGGGAAGTATTTTTCGCTAGACTTCTCACGATCACAGGACCGTCACCATATTTTATCTGAGCTGCACGCTGCCAGGTGCTTCACTGTCGAAGGGTACGAGCCAGGTGCAGATGTGCGACTCCTCTCCTTCACTGAAGTCGTGGACGCCCTGATTGGCGAGCTCTCTGACACTCGGGAAGCGGAGTTTGTGCGCATGAAGGGTAACCCGCGCGCCAGGGAAGCGTTCGAGGAAAAACTCGATCGCTTTGACAGATCTCTTTCTGCGGCGAAGACGCGCCGAGCCAATCACGAAGCACTCATGAATAGTGCTGCAGAGCAGTTGGCACAACTAGAGCCACACCAGCAAAAGTTGATCGAAGAGACCAGGAACATCCGGGATAAGTGCCTTCTCCACCTGTCGGTAATGTTTCCAGATCGTCGGGTTTTGATCACCGGGGACATCACTAAATTTGTGTAGCAGTACATAGCTGCTGCTACCCTTGCGCCTCTACTTAAGTTTCTCTCGTTCTCTTTGTTTTTTTCTGTGTGTGTGTGTGTGTACGCGTAACGTCACGCAGGATGCTTTTTCCATTTCCTGTGATTGAGTGCAGCGAGTGCTCTTACTGGATACCGTTTTTACAGATTGCCTTGTACGGCTAGCAGCGTTGCTGAGCCTACAGAAAGGATGAGCTGGAGGGCGAGGAAGTTGATGGCGTGCCCTCCCCATACCTTTTGCCATCTCTCACTGTAACAATGTTTTTTTTGTCACCTATTTTTTAGTGGACCGATAGCATCGCTCTGGAGGATTTGTAGTTCATACGTGTCCGGCTAACTGCTGCAGTACGTGTCATTCAAAGTGCTCTCTGGTATATGCCACACTCGTCATGCACTGTGTTCCCATTCTTCTCTACACTCTCCACTCGGTCTCTGGCAATAAAATGCCAACGACAACGAGCCATTATGTATTACTGTTGTTTTATCGTTGCTCGTGACTGCATCTCATTCACAGCAGCAGCACTTTCTTGTTACAAGCTACACGACAGCGGGTAGGCCTGACCACCTTCCCACACTCTTTGTACGGATACACACAAACGCGCACGCAGGCACACACACACACCCAAAGGGGAGCACGAAGGAGGGGGAGGAGGGAAGGAGCCCATCAGCAGTCCACTGACGGTGACTCCACTGAAACCAGTGGGTTTTCGGGGACCACCGCATTTCTAAGAGTTTACTACCGTTAGTGAGAGCCTCAATGTCCAACATGGACAAGTTGAAGAAGAAGAGTGACGAAGTTCCAGGCTGGTTAAACCCAACCGTGCATGTGTGGCGTTACAAATTGAACGACCTTACGGTTATCAACTTGCGAGATGTCGGAGAGGACCTTGGCTCACCAACTGAAAGTACCCCTGCAGGCACAACTGCAGTTCGAGGTGAAAACAAGACCTCTACCACCCTGATTCAGCCATCAACATTTTCCATTCCAGTTCCGAAGTCGACGGCGGCGCATCAAGCGACAACCCCTCCCTTAAAGCAACGGGTAGACCCTGTGACGAACCTGAGCAATTTACTTGCCAGAATGCACACAGATCAGCAACAGCAACAGAAGGAGAGGGGGCTCACTCCCAATACAATGACCACACAAGCAGTGGCGGCACCACCTTCCGAAACCCTAGCTAGTAGACAGCGAACTGGCACTGCTAACACACATTCCGTTGGCTCACACGATCCCGTATTCCCGGAGACCAGCAAAAGCAGTGGCATGTCGTCCGTTCACTTCGAGTTTATTTCGGGTACGAATATACCTGGGCAGGGGCTCCTATCGTCCGCGAGGTCAGGGAGCCCATCCGCACCAGTCACCAACAGTGCCTCCCCAGTACCAGCGGAGACGGTCACTCATAGTCTGGCACTTTTCCACGACCCACTGTGGGGTGACGGCGCGGGAACTCTGAGCATCCCTCTTTCGAAACCCGATCCGCCTCCACGGAAGCAGCCACTATTCAATATCTACAGCGATACATCAGGCATGCCGAGTGCTTCAGTCACTGCAGCTGCACCTACTGGCGCGCTCAGCGCACCGACGCACATTCCTACAGTGCCAGTGCATGCCACTACTCAGCAGCTCTCCCACGTGCCCCTCCATGCGATGCCAATGCAGGCTACTACCATTGGCACCGCGCCACAAACAGCAATGTCAACAACGTCAGCCTATTCCGTTTACGGTCTTCCAGTTTCATATGTGCATCACCCAATCTCTGCCAGATTGATGGAGATGGGTCCTATGCAGTATTTCAACTTTGGATCACCAGCGGCGGTAACCATGACACAGGCTCCGATACCAGTCCAGCAACACGGCAGCCCGCGGCCGGCCAGCGTGCACGTGTCAATGCCTACCAGCACATCGTCATCACCTCGGCCAGGCACAAATGTGGAGGCTGCGCCATTTGTGCCTGGTGTAACCAGGGCACTGTAGTGTGCATACCATCCCCTCCCACTCTCCATTGTAATCACACGATCGTTTGTGTATCTGTATACAAATACACAAGCGATCATCGCACACCGCCTCCCCCAGTTTCTCTTCTCACGCACAGACACGCACACGCGTGCACTTCTCCCTGACGTAATACCAATAAACACACGTCTTTCTGCTTACGTGTATCCCTGTTTTGTGCATATGTGCAGATCAACGTTGCGGGCGTGGGGCAAGGAGGTGGGTTAGGGGGGGGGGGAAGGTTGGGTCAGCGCTGAGCCAAGCTGACTTTACTTACAAAGCTCCGGTGCTTGCTTGGGGTGCGTGCATCTCACTGTCTCCACCTTTTTTGCTTCTTTGTATTCGGGAAGCGACCTCACTACATACCGATACGTGTGCGCCTTCTCTTTATAATTATTGTACATGTTGTACTTCCTCTCCCACTTCGCTTTCTATCTGTTTGTGCTATTCTCGTCGTTGTCGTTGGTGCTGTGGTTGGTAATACTCTTTTTATTATTGTTGACGCTTGTTTCAATTCAGCCTAGCAATGTATCTGCGGTGAAGAGTGGCAACAAGTCTCAGAGTCCCCTGCGTGAACAACGTGTACGCCGTGTTGCGCTTGCACCTCCTAGGTTACTGAAGAAGCCCTCCTCATTTCAAGTGGCATGGTGCAACAAAGGGAACAATATCATGCCCAGTGTTAGTTCATGTGTGACTCGCAGGCTTCTCGCTGCACCCTCGATGGCATCGAAAACGAAAAAAAAATGCTATTATACCAGAACCATATCCGTTTATATTTACATATTTATATGTTTGTATATGCGTGGGTGGGGCGCATCGTGACTCCCAGTAGCCTCTAAGCGCGATCCTGTAGTCTGCGTTTTTTGTTTTTGCTTCTCTCACTGACTTCTGTTTGAGTGTCTTTTCCCACTGTATTCTTGTGCTCATAAAGCAGCCTCTTTTTTTAAAATTATTGTTAGCTTCGCCTCTTGTTGCGAGTGCTACTGTACACACTATATCGCGTCACTGCAATTAGCAGGCCTAATGCAGACCAGGGCACGTAAAACGAAAACCCCTGCGCAAACTAGAATAGGGGAGGTTTTGACAACCTATGTGAATTACCTCATGTACGTTCAAGCCTCCCAAGCGCAAGGTCAGACAAATAATATCTGTGGCGGTAGCGTACCTGAGCCCAGCCTCACTTTTCCGTCCTTTAATTACTTCTGTGCAGAAAATGAACCTGATATTTCTGTTGGTAAGTACTCGGATCGGCTAACGACGTACATGGCTTGCTCGGGAGAGGCGTACATCTTTGCGCTTGCGTACCTTAGGCGTCTGATGCTTACGGGCTTTCCACTGAACCCTCGCTCGATCCATCGGGTTCTGTTGACTGCAACTGTCATAGCCGCCAAGACGCGAGATGATCATTTCTACTCCATGTCATTCTATGCGCAGATTGGTGGTGTCACCTCGTGGGACCTTCGCGCAATGGAGCTGCGATTTCTGGCGGACCTAATCGATTTCCGGACAGACATCCTGCCTGAAGAGTATCTAACGCTACTCCACTCCATCACGGCAGCAGTGGAGATGGGGGGTAAACGTGCGGCACCCACCATCGAGGGAGTGGACGGAGCCGAGGGGGCTGCGGTTTCTGTAGATGGCGACATCAATCATTTTAGTGACAGCGTTGGGAGTCCGCCTCAGTGGGTGATTGAGTGTGACATTTGCTTTTGACCAACCACCTGTGTTACATGCACGCTGCGGGTGATACACTTTTGCTTACACCGTCCGAACCAGTCTCGTCAGTGCCTTCGACCAATCGCCGTGTTGATTGTGCTACTGCTGCTCTACCCTTCTCCACTCAACACACAACCCTCCCTCCCCCTCAACGTCTTTTCTGTACACAAGTGCATAGTCTGTACAACAGCATTGAGCTGTTATTTAAGGAGGCTTGCCGTATCGAGTGTACACCTGGAGTCACGTTGGAAATGGGAGAAGAGGACAGATAGTGGGAATGTAGACGCACTTGTGTGGCGGAGCCACCGCTAATTTGACTGATATGTCTTCGCAACACGTAAACCCTCTGACATTCTTCTTTGTTTTTACCTGGTTAACGTATAACGGACAGTCTTCGGCATTTTTATCTCTGTGGAATCATTTTGCTGAATGTTTTTGAATGTTGAAATACTAAAAGAAGAATGCGTACCGTCTCTAAGTCCGCTAATATTACAATCACAGAAGAACACTTGTGAACGCTTTAGGCAGCCGGCGGGCGCAATTTTTCCCTCTTTGTTGTTGTTTTGTTTTATTGGCTGTGGGCATATATGAGTGCAGTGCTTGTGTGTGGGGTGGGGGTAGGAGGTCACCGGAGATGTGGAGGATATTTGTATGGGCGTCATCTCGTTTTATTTATGCGCGCGAATCCTCTTAACCGTCCTGTGTCTGCTTTAAGGTTACTGAAATCGTACGGAGAGTTGTGCTGCTTTGCTGGATTAGTGCCACTGCACACGGGCATGCGAAAAAAAAAGAAGATTTGAACTTCACCACCAACAACACCAACAACGTATTGATTATAACTATAAACAATAACAACAACTTCACGGCGAGCTACACACATGCACACGCATACACACGTGAGCAACCACACATGCGCTAGCGGATACTGAAACATACAAAGCCTGAGGGTATGGTAATGGGAAGCTTGGGGGAGTCCTAATAGAGAGTGGGGCGTGTGACATACAAAAGGGCGACAATAACAAGCGACAACGCGCCAGAATCATTAGCGATAGTGAAAATAGGTGCTGTTTGGACTGCCTTTTCTTCACCCTTTTTCATTGGAAGGCGCATCGCTAATTATAGCAGCATCGTGCACAACTACGAAGGACACGTGCGCGTTTTTTGTGCAGTAGGTACTTCCGTGTACTTCTTAACGGATCAGCAGAGTATTTTGACCGTTTGCTATTCATGGCCGCGCTATTGCTTTATTGCATAAATCTCAGTCGTTATTCCTGTTTCCTTTTCGCCCCTTTTCATATGTGTTTATGCTCTTGTGTATGTGTGTTTGTTTTTGTGTGTACGTGGTACGTGTGTGTATGCGTGTCCGTGCGTGCGTGCGTCTGTTTTCATGTGTGCCTTTGGATGCACGATCAGACAGTTTTCCATTTACAAAAAAAAGCACACACATGAAGTCATACCATTTATACTGTGGCATGATCCTGCAAGAAATGCTCGATACTCTAGGTTGTTTTGCCTTACAGCACCTTGTAGCCATCAAATGTGCGTCAATTTCATGCTCTTCTGTTTATCGAGGTTTCAGTTCGAACTCCTTTGTTAAAACATCTCTCATTTTTTTGTCCTATTGTTGTTCTCTCGTTCCACTCTTTTCATTCTATTTCTCTTTCCTGCTGAGGAGTGGTGGTTGAGCGACTTAGACGGAGTGATCATTGCTATTAGACTGGGTGTCTCGTGAAGTTTGTTGTAGTCACTGTAGAGATTCCTTTTGTGGCGCTACTTCACTGAATTTTCTTCTCAGCATTTTTGTCTTTTGCGCGCTGCTCTACCCTGCGCTTATCCTTTGCGGTGGGGTGTGCCACCGTAGCTGGCACTGGACTTATTAAACCAGTAAAATCATACAGTGAACTAGCAGTTACTTATTCAAGAGACGATGTCCAAGGGTTACGCAGTGTACCCTCTGATGTCGCAACCACGTGAGAACGTGATCGACGAAAAACTAATCCGGGACTGCATCTACTTAGCCCCAGCAGCAACGACAGATGAGGAAAGACTGCGAGTAGTAGGGAATCGTGAAGAGGCTGTACTCCGGGAAAAGATGAAGCGTGACGTGGAGAACGTGGGGTTTCATAAAGTCACCACACTACTAATCTCTTTCAGGCAGATAGGCCGTATCGAAAACCTATTCGGACTGAAAAAGCTAACAAAACTGTGTCTCGATAACAACCACATTGAGAGGATAGAAAACCTGGATCAGCTCACGAGCTTGCAGTGGCTGGATCTTAGCTTCAATCGTATCAAAGTGATCGAAGGCCTAGAGAACCTCGCGGAGTTGGAGAATGTTTCTTTTTTTTCGAATCAGATCTCCGTCGCTTCTGGGCTGGACCATTTGAAGAAGCTGACGACGTTGAGTTTAGGCGGCAACTGCATCGACAACCTTGACGAAACCGCCCGCTACCTTCACTACTGCCGGGAGCTGCGTGTCGTCGTGCTGAAAGGGTGCCGTATTGATTCAATGCCGCATTATCGCGCTCGTCTTCTCGCCTTCATACCCACACTCCGGTTCCTCGACGGCCGCGCCATCAAGCCCGATGAAAAGGTCCGAGCTCGTGAGGAGCAGCGGGAGAACTTACTCGCAGTCGACGAGGATGATGAGCGCACCATAGCGGAGGAGAAGGTGAGAGCCGAAGCGGAGGGCGCAAGGAAGGAGTACGAACGCATCAACTGCCCAGATGAGACGAGGCTGTGTGATGAGCTGTTCCAGCTCCAGCCAGATGGGCGTGACATGGTGGCACTGCTGCGCAGCGAGGCTGTCATCTCCGCTTCAAAAGAGTTGCTGGACAGGTTTCAGAGTGAATTCAACGAAAAGGCGAAGGAGCTGGCGGATGCCATGAAGGCCATTAGTGCTCGACGAGAGCAGGATGACCGCGCTTACAGGGATGCGATATCCACTTACAACGCTACGAACACCTCTAAGAGCAAGGAGATCATTCGGGCCTTTGAGAAGAAGCTGAAGAGCTTTGTGCCAAAAGGCCTCGGCAGCCTGGATAAAGACGACTTGTCGTACGAAGCTGCAGAATCACTTCACCATGACATACTGACTCTCCAATCGGAGTTGCTAGATAAGGAGGCAGACCAGTACGACACCTTTGAAATCCTCAACAACGGAACGCTTGGGAAGTGGAAGAACGACGCCGTTGACGTTCTCCTGCAAGGCTCCTTCGAGTCCTTGTTTAGACTCGAGGGTGACTTTCAAATTTCTCTTCGACACGCCTTCGATGGTCTCTTTGATCAGCGCCAGAAAAGGGAGCACACCTCCGACGACTACTATTACGCTGGTAGGGTCGACGAGAGCACAGAGGCACTGATCAGCAACAAGGAGGAATACCAAAAGGTGCTTGGTGAGTGGTATGAGCAACGGCGCAAGCGCCTTGAAGAGTTGGAGGTGCTCCATCTAAAGACCGAGGAAAACTTGTTAAGGGAGAGGGCGCATACCATTGTCGAACAGGAGCAGGCCCGCCACCGTGCAAGACTGAACGAAATAGCGGAGTATGTAGAACAAATGATTGATCACATCGATTCGTGCGTTGCTAATTGAAGGGCGTTAGAGCACTGTAGCGCGTATCACTGAGATGGCGTGGATATCGTGACGTTGGCGTAAACACATATACATGTGTGCGCGTGAATGTGTAAACGGGAGTGCCATAATGCCGCGACAATTGTGGCGCCTAGGCACGTGCGCTAGAACAGATGCACACACACACACATATACGC
This sequence comes from Ecitophya simulans, assembly GCA_027574965.2. NCBI lineage: Eukaryota > Metazoa > Arthropoda > Insecta > Coleoptera > Staphylinidae > Ecitophya > Ecitophya simulans. The sequence continues at coordinate 23,680 of JAODGE020005749.1, forward strand.
ACGCACGTCAATGCAGCAGTAAGCACACTATATGTACAGCTGGTACGCATTGAACCTATGGTCCCCTCCGTGCATACGTACAGCGCTGCACTGCTCCACTACATCACCACGACACATGTAAAAAGATCCCACGAGTTACGTTGCTTGATATATGCATATATACATCTATATGTATATGTATTGTCTTCCACATCGTTTTCAAGCACTTGTTCTCTTTTTGTGTGTGTGTTTTTTTTTACTACTTTGTGTGTTCACTCATGATGTGTTTTTTGTACTTTTTGCTCTATGTGGAAGGAGCGGAGATGCGCAATGAGCGTAGCTGTGCGCTGTGGCTTCGTGATGTCTGCACAATCCTCTTTCTCTTTCTCCTCCACCAAATTATCAAATTATTACCCACTTGTCAATATTCCACAGCTGTAGAAGTTCTAACCATGGGCGCCTTCATGTACATGAATGAGCTGTGGAAGAAGAAGTCTTCCGATGTGATGCGCTTCATGCAGCGCATCCGCTCGTGGGAGTTCCGCCACCAGCACACCATCGTGCGCCTGCGCCGCCCCACGCGCCCGGAGAAGGCTCACATGCTGGGCTACAAGACCAAGCAGGGCTTCTGTGTGTTCCGCGTTCGCGTCCGCCGTGGTGGCCGCAAGCGCCCGGTGCACAAGGGGATCACCTTCGGTAAGCCGAAGACCAGCGGTGTGCTCGGGATGAAGCTCAACAAGAACAACCGCGCCATTGCTGAGCAGCGTCTCGGCAAGCGCTTCGGTAACCTTCGCGTGCTGAACTCCTACTGGGTGAACATGGACTCCACCTTCAAGTGGTACGAGGTCATCGCCGTCGACCCCATGTGCAACGCCATCCGTCGCGACCCCCATATCAACTGGATCGTCAACTCCGTCCACAAGCACCGCGAGCAGCGTGGCCTCACGTCGGCCGGCCGCAAGCACCGCGGCCTCCGCCACAAGGGCCACAAGGCCTCCAAGCTGCGCCCCACCTACCGCGCTGCCTGGCGCCGCAACAACCGCATGGTCTTCCTCCGCAAGCGTTAAGCCTAGTATCGGAATTCTAATTCTGCATCTTCTTTTGTGATTTCTTCTTTATTTACCAACTATTAACGAGAGCACATACGCCAAGAGCGACCGGCCCTCCCCCCCCTTCCCTTTCTATTTACGGAGATGGAGAGTCCGTGGCAGTTTTTATCTTTTGCGGAAGCTGCCGAGTCTAAGACAGTGTCGACTGTTCAGTACTCATTCACCTTAGTGCTCCTCAGTCGTGCGTACTAGTGGCGCTGTACAAACGTGCTTCCCTTCTCTTTTCTCTCACTTTACCCCCACTCTTTCTGTAAAAAAAAGCAAAGGGACATTAACACACACATATATATATATAGAGAGAGAGAAATATAATAATTAGGGCCGAGGTTTGAGCTATCTTGAGAACGTACCCACAAGAGGCAAGTACGGCATTAACGCGGAAGCCACCACCACATACTGTTCTGTTATTCACACGTGCGTGTGCCTCCAAAGCGAAACGTATCATAGGATATCGGACCCTTCCAAGTGGGATTAGTCTATTTGTTTTCTCACAACCGTTACGTCACAGCCGCAAACGTTAATTTAACAGAAGATGCCAGTAGAGGCTGAAGTGCTGCCAAGACTGACGCGGCTTCCACCCGATGCCGCTATGGGTGTCGTCGGGAAAGTGGTCCTCTACATCGCAGTGGCGGTCGTGATCGTCTTTGGGGTGTTCCCGGCACTCTGCGGGACAATTTTCCCACCCTTCTCAGCACTATGGGACCTGCTGGCGGAGTCGTCGCCCTATGCCTGGGCCTCCATGGGTATTGGGATTGGCATTTCCTTGTCTATCATGGGGGCTGGGTGGGGGATTTTAACAAGTGGGGCGTCTATCAGTGGTGCGGCGATTCGTGCGCCAGAGATTCGTAGCAAGAACCTTATATCCATTATTTTTTGCGAGGCCGTTGCCATCTACGGCGTGATTCTCTCCATCATCATGATGGGGAAGCTGCAGGCTAGTCAGGACACCCTCGACGCACAGGGCCACTATAACTACAAGACGAAAGCAGGCGGCTACACACTGTTTTGCGCCGGGCTAGCTGTCGGTGTCGGAAACATGGTGTGTGGTCTGGCAGTGGGTATTGTGGGAAGCAGTTGCGCCATTGCTGATGCCCATAGCAGCGCTCTCTTTGTGAAGGTGCTCGTAATTGAGATTTTTGCCTCCGCACTAGGGATCTTCGCTGTTATCACCGGCATTCTTATGGCGCAGAAGGTAGACATGGTGTAAACCATCGGAGCAGCACCCACATATACGTACATCTGTCTATCTATTTATAGTTGCCTACGTTAGAGGTAGTTTTCTCCCTTTTCCTTTTTTTTGCCAACATATCGACGGTGACTGTTTTTTTAGTTGTTTAAGTGAGAGTGAGCGCGTGCGTGTGAGGGCAGTGTGTGATAATTGAGTGAGCTATTTTGGTAGCTCTTTGACGAGACTTCGTGTCACTAAAAGCGAAAAAAAAAACACTAGAGCTGGAGACGTAACGACTGTTGGTGAAGGTGCATAACTAATGCAGGTGGATTGTACTTTCACTTTTTAAAGTTATCCTCGTCCTCCCACAGATGCTCTACTTCTAAAAGCTGTTTGTTACTTGTACTTGTTTTATCTTTTATTGTTTTTTATTATTCTTACTCTATCCTTGTTCCTTTCCCTCCCTTGCTTTTCTAACTATCCTTCATACAACATTTCGTTTTCATTCTGGACTTAGATGCATTTGGCTGACAGGTAACAAAGAGCGCCATCACCGCCATCGAATTTTCGGATTCCAAAGGTGCAACCTCATAGCGGCCACACGTGGAGGGGAACAGGCATAAGCGCTCTTCACTATACAGGCGATGACGGCACCGCAAGTGATTCTCATGCGGTATAATGAGCTCATAGATACCGGAAATGTTGATCAGGCCGTGGGCTATTTGGGTGAGAATATCATTTACAATACGTGGATGGGAGTTGTGGAGGGAAAGGACAATGTGGTGACATTCCTTCAGGACAATCTGCGCTTTTTGCATCACTCTCATCTATATGGGAGATGGAAGCAAGTTGTTCATTCATTGGATCCCCAGGTACAGCAGCGTACTAACACAGAGAACGCAAGCAATGGCAGTCTTCTCGACGACAATGGCTATGATGCCCAAGGCTTTGCCACGTTTGAGCGTGATGGTAAAATATCATCACGTCCCAAGTTTTCGTACTACAGTGTTCCTGTGAAGCAAACAGTAGTTATTCACAATAACTACATTGTTCTTGTAAATGTTGCAAAACGTCTCTGATGGGTTTCTCGTCTTTGTAGTATCTCATTCGCATAACTGGGGCGCGAAGAGAGATTCAAATTGGAATATGTTGGCGATGCAGCTAGTGAATTGGCTATGCTGCAGCATTCGCATTGTGGCGTCGAAACGGTAACGCTCATTATTAGTTTGCTCGATCATACACTCCCCTCTCGCTTTCTCCCACGATCCCCTCCCTCTTTGCCTCTCACTCGTAGACTCTCTATTTTTGCGAACTGGGTTGAGATTAACGGACGCTCCAGTTGTATATATCTATCGAAACCCCCCTGCTTGCCCGATGCACTTGTGATTTCTGCTTACACTTTATTTCGTCGTGCTTCCTTATTCTCACATCTTTCATTTCCGTTTCTCTGCGTCTAACACACATGTGTATGTGTGTGTGTGTGCGTGCCTCTCTCTGTACGTGCTGCTTTACCAGAAGGAATCGAAAAGGCTAAGCTCCATAATAATACATAGTCCTCCTTTTCCTAGGATCCAAAGGATAATAAAAACGCATCGACTTAGCGTCTGTTATTGAGCTATTGTTATTGTCGTTGTATAGACGATCTTTTTTTTTTTCTACGTGGTCGGTTGCTCACCGTCTTTCCATTCGCTACCACAAAGTCGTCGCCGTCATGAGGGCCTCCCCAATGGAGTGGATGCGCGAGCTTGAGAGCGCCATCACTATTCGTGAGCGCGAAATCGCCAGTCTTGAGGAAAAGAAGCGGGCGCTGCAGGTGCAGATGGCGGTGGCGACACCCACGCTCCGCCAGGATCCACTTTTGGCCTCTTTCCCTGTGCTGGACTACTGCGGTAAGAACTCACGCAAGTCTATCCTCTCCATTTCCGTTGAGCAGGTTGGGAACGTGATGGCACAGTTTGATGTTGCCAACAACGCCATCACTCAGGCGAACAAGGAGGACACTACGCTGATCAAGGAGCTGCGTCGTCGCATCCGCGAGCAGGAGGTGGCGCACCGCAAGTGGAGCAGCAAAGTGACGCGTCTTTCCAGCGACGCCGGCATCCACCCAAAGTATACCACTGCAAGGGGGCGCGACAACCTGGCTGACCTCCAGAGCTATGAGAGTGAGGCCTCGGTGGCGGAGCTGGAGGCCCGCAAGAAGCTGGTTGAGAAGGAACTTCGCGTTGTCAACGTGCTCACCGAGAAGAAGGGAAATACGATCAAGGAGCTGGTCCGCGTTATTGAGAGTCGCCGCGGGCTCATTGATGAGATTGATGAACTGTACAACCGCATCCGCGTAGTGGACCGGGACACCGCTGTTCAGATGGAGATTCTCGAGCAAGTAAAGGCAGATCACGATGATGTGAACGAGTGCCTGGAGGCAAAACGGTCTGCTGGTGAGTCTGCTTCTTGCGCACTCATTGAACAGGACGCGGAGGAAACGAATGCCCAGAGAGAATCCACCGTAAACGAACAACGTATTCCTCAGGAACGCGTGGTGAAGGCTCAAGACTATCGTATTGTGCAACTGGAGAAGAGGCTCAAGTCTGTGGATAAGGCACTTGAAAATAATCATCTTAAGCGAGATGTCGGTAAAATTGTGTCTCAAAGTTGGTCCTATAACAGCATCGATGTCCCCGAGAGTAAGGAGGAGCTCTACGATATTGAGCGTATCATCCCTGCTCAGGAAAAGGTGCACCCCGGTGTGTATAACCTGCTGCTCACCGAGAAGGATCGGAGCGCGAGGTCTGTCAGCGTACTCAACATCGTCACGAAGGAAAAGGAGGAGGTCATTGCAGCGCTTTCGTGCAGGCTGGATGCACTGGCCAGTGAGTGCAATCTCGCGTTTCACGAGCTGGACGACACTGCATCTGGTGCTGCATATGTGGAGGAGAGGCAGCGCACCCAAGCACTTGCGTGGGTGAAGGAGCAACGCCAGAGTTACAACCGTTTGTACGACGAAACTCAAATGCTTCGCACCCAAGCCAAGTAGCAGGAGTAGTGATCACACCGGCTGTGTCCTCCTATACCCACTTCTTGTCTCTTGCCGCGCATATGTGTGTATGTGTGGGTCAAAAGCGCGTGCGCGAAATGCGTAGGGGAGAGGACTAAAACGAAAAAAAAAAGGATCGAACAACAGTTGCCGGGAAGTTTCGCAAAGGAGGAAGTGTTTACAATTTTTACGTACCCTCCATCGGAAAAGAAGACGGAGCTATCACAACAGCAACGACTCCAACAATACAAAAAAAGGAGAAAAAGCGGCAACAGGGTTAAGGGACTCTATCCAAATAGTAAATCATATGCTTTTTGTCTTTTTGGCAGTGATCAACTTCCTGTTCCCATTCCATTTCTCTCTCCCTGTACTGAATCCTTCTTCAAATCACTTTCGTCAGCCGTGAGAGTAACATTCAAAGACACCTACACACCATTGAACGTTTTAAAACTGCAACTCTCACATGACCCATGATATCCCCAATGTTGCTGAAAACCGGAATTCCTCGTCCATAACTCATTCCCGCCTCCCGTTGTCCCCCTCCTACTGGTTTTTCTGCCGTGTCCCCGACTTCATTGGGTGGTGTTGTGTATGTATGTGTGTTTTGGTGGCGCTACTGACAGCATTGCACGTACATCAGGAATTATCATACTCGTTCATATTACCAATATAGTTTTGTGGCAGGGGCTCACTACTCAGAAAGAAAGGCATTCTTACATCTAAAAAGGAGAAATTAACTACTAGGCATTGAGGTCTCAGCAGCCTCAACGGCAAGAACCCCCAAAGCGTGAAAGAGAGAGAAAGGAAAGGGAATACTAACTACCAATAACTATTCTACATGTCCGAGAGCCAATCGCACGATGCTAGTAACTCTGTGAGCCTGAACAGCGCTCGCAGTGCTGAGCCCGAACGTTTCGGCATCCATGCAGGCGTGGAGAAGGCGGTGCATATGATATGGAATAATCAGTACGATGGTGCCGCTAAATTGTTACGCAAGAAAAAGGATATCCATCCTCGGTATGCACTCGAATGGGCCAATATCACACTTATCAAGACGCTCATGAGTTCCACCAATGAAGACCGCGAACAGTTACTAGAGCTTTTCAAGAACGCGGATTCGCTCGCCACATCGACAAAGTACAATGACCCCATGTTCGACAGCGACGACGATGACGATGACGACGACGAGGATGACTCTGCGGCAGCAAAAAAGAACGCCAAGGATGAAAAAAAGAAGGCAAAGAAGGAGTTCAAGGCCCGGAAGAAGGAGGCAAAGAAGAAGGGTGAGCAATTCGACGAAACGTGGAAGCTAGAATGCGATGTTGTGTACGCGGATGCTCTTCTCCTGCGTTCAATGTCTCAGCTGATGATGAACTCCTACTTGAAGGGTGGCATTAACCTGCGCAAGGCCTGGGGCTGCTATCACTCCCTCATTCAGCAGGTGGAAAAGGACACTGAAGGTAAAATTCCCTATGAGCTGTCCATGTGCATCAAGTATGGCACCGGCACCTTCTACGTATTTTTGGCCCTTGTGCCGGCAAACCTCATGAAGTTGCTCAGCATAATTGGCTTTATCTCTGACAAGGACCTCGGCGAGCAGTACCTGACAGAGGTGTTTGAGAGCAACACAATCCGCTCTCCATTTGCGGCGCTTGTACTGTGCTGTCTCTATCTCTTTCTGCCTACGGGTCTCGGCGACGTGAATGTTACGCTCGCTCGGGTAAAGCGCGTACTGGAGACGATGAACGCACGGTACCCTAACAACACATACTTTAACGGGTATGCCAATTTCTACCACCGCAAAAAGGGAGAAACACATCCCGCTGTCGACTGCATCAAACTGGCCGCTGAGAACGCCGAGAAGGCTGGACTCGTGCCTCTACTCATCAAGTACCTCCACGCTGACACCATCTTTATGGACCAGCAGTGGGCTGAGGCCTGCAAAGGGTACATACGCATTCTGGACCACCTCGCCAAAACAAAGGAGCGTTTTGCTTACACTGGGCAGATCGTCCTCTCTGTTGCGGCTTGCTACGTGATGATGGACCAGCCGGAGGAGGCGATGACCTGGATAAAGAAGGTTAATTCAATGTACAACCCCAAGTCCAAGAATGATACCAACTCACCAAAGTTTGCAAATAGAGTGATTGCCAACCAGCGCCTGCTCCCCCTCTCAGCGGTGTACATGCTGTACATCAACCGCGATCTTGCGCACATGAACAAGGAACAGGGTGAGCGTGTTCTTGGAGAGTTGAAGCGCATCACAAATGGCAAGGACCTCTCTGGCCCAGAGGCCGAAAACATGTACAACCTTTTCGTTGGTGTAATCCAAAAGGGTTATGAAAACACCGACGAGGCCATGGTATATATGAATAAGATATTTAGCAACGAGAAGAAGATTCCGCAAGACTCCATGATTCTTCCCTTTGCGTATTACGAAACGGCAGAGATCGAGTACCGCCGTGGCAACCTCCAGAAGGCAAAGGAGCTCTTTGAGAAGGGCAGCAAGATCAAGGGCGACGGTAACGAGACGCTTGCGAATCGTTACCATATCGCCATGAAGCAGCTCAAAAAGGTCATGGAGGCGCAAAAGAAGAAGTAACTTACTTAAGGCAGAGCAAATAAGAGAAAGCTGACAATATCTGGGGGAAGCAAATAACACTGGGCAAGAAATTAGCTCGCGCATTGGAGTTGGGAATAGTGCGTATCCGAATTAGAAGCTGATAATCTCGGCACCCTTCTTTTCTACCGCTTCCCCCTGCACCAAAATCGCGCACACACACACATGTGCTGTTATCAGGTCCCGCTGCTAGTTTCTTTTTTGAGCACTTGGGGGTCAGATTGGCGGGCAGTTACAGGTCCAAAGAGGAGGGGATATAATCTGGAGAGGGAGGCGCTCGACTGTTATTTCTTTATCTATTTATTGTTATTGTTTGTGCAGTGATTCTATTCACAAGCTGTGACGATAGTGTGAAGTCGGTGTGTGTATTTGTGTGAATTCAATCTGTATTCCTCACGTCAAAAGAAAGTAGTTCAAACAATGAATGTAACAAACGGAGCAGTGTGTAATGACTGGGAGTTAATCTGAAGTGAATGTTATGGCAACTTATCCTAGCTTTTATTATAAAAAGTTTTACACTCGAACGAGCATGCGCGGTTCCAAAATTCGGTTGTTCCTTCCTTATTAGTTCCCCCCTCAGCAGCTAATAGTTCACAACAATGCGCAGTAATTGTACTCTCTGTGTATCCAATGTCGTAGAGATGAGGAAAGGAAAGGGAGACTTAATGATGAATAGTGTTTCGACGCAATTCTTCGAATGCAAGTGCATTTTAATTCGTTAACTGATTATAGAGAGGCAGGGGTAGTGGTAGTACTTTTTTCCTTCCACAACACCTCTATTATTTACGCATTTAGTAGAGCATCGCATCTCACGCACAGCAGCGCGCAAAGCATGCGTATCTGTCCGTGGTTCTTCTCTCAGCGTACAAAATAAAAAAAGGAAATAATCGCAACACGTACGACCGAACAGTAGCGTGAGGTGAAGGCGTGTATCCGCTTCTCTCGCTCTCCCTTCAACAATACTGACAATTACATAAGCAGACAAACACGCACATTTCTATATATCTGAACCCTTTCTCGGAACGAGGAATGCATTTCCGAGATTTACCCACCTTTGACGACATAAAGAAGGCAGTACTGTGAATCAATACAGTTTTTATCCACTTCGTATATCTATCTTCGATGATGCAGTCTTCAAAGGATAGGTTTCTTCCTGGATCTACCTTTCTTTTCATTGTATGCGTGCAATATACATCGAGTCCATGGAGTAATACCAAGATATTGAGTGCTAGCAATACATTTTTTTCTCTTCTTTTTTGTCACTTCTTTTTCAACTCTAACTCAGTATACTTCCGACAGGAGTCACACGTTTGTTGCTGTTGCCAGATCACGAGCAACCTCTTTTTGTAGGTGCATGAATTGCGACGGACAGCTTCTTTGACTGCTTCCCCCTCCCCCTCCTACCTCTGAGAGACCCTTCACCTGTATTTGAGTTCGGGGGCTCTTTATAGTAGAGATCAAATAAAGCAAAAAAAAAGGAAGTACGGAAGCAACAGCAACAGCAACGACGGAAAAAGAGCCATGGCTGACAATCAAGAGTACGCATACTATCAGCAGTACGGTCAAGATGAGCAGCAGCACGCCGGCGTGGATGAGGACTACACTGGGTACGATGATGCGTACACAAACGAGGCGACACTAGATCACGCTATGGATGGGAGACAGCATACACAAGGCGAGGAACTGGATGGGCTGACAGAACAGAGACCCTCTGCCTACGATGATGCAGGGGGCGGCGGCAATCAGGACTACTACGACCCCAGCCAGTACCAGAACTACTACTACCAAGACGAGGAGGGCAACTACTACTATTACGAGGACCCTAGTGGGGAATTTGCGGCTGAAACGCTGGACAACGCGGGAGTGGAGCCCACACCACAAAACCTAGTCAGGTCGTATGAGTACGAAGACTGGGAGCCGCAAAGCTTTGGATGGCCAGTCAACATCATCGTTGACACTTTCTTCTCGAAGTTGTTTAAGGTCTACCTGACACTACTGCTCTACTGTGCAACTGTGCTCGCCGCGGTGCTCGGCCTGAACTACACCTTCGCAGTCCTATTTCGCCTTTATTCACCACCCTCAAAGACACACAACCCGGACCTACAAGCCCTGGCCTACCTGTCGTTGTTTTTCTATATTAGTTTCGTCATTGTTAGTGCGCTGTGCACCGTTATGGATATGGTACGGGGCATTTGGTCTCAGGAGCGCACAGACACAGTCTTTTGGGGTATGTCTCATACTTTTTTTTCCAAGCAGAAACCACCCTATGTGGTATATCTCTGTATCATCTTGGTCACCGTTTTTTTGCCTTTGTTGTGGGGAATTGTGGAGGCTGCAATAGACCAGCAATCTCTCCTGTTTGTGGCACAGCGATACGCAAACGTGGCGGTGCTTGCAGCTATCTTCCTCGTTGTCATATGCTACGTCATTTTTTACGCACGTGCGCTGATGTACAAGCACGTTGCCATTAAGAAGAGCGCCGTCATGGATGACTTTCGACTACGCGAAAAGGCCTACAAACACAAGCAGCACAAGTTCAACAAGAGACACTGGTACCACGCCTCTTGTGTACTGGAGGAGTTCGGCGTTGATGGGAAGACTCTTCGGTACAATTGCATAGTGTTCATCGTCGGCCTTGTGCCACTGTTCGCTCTGTATGCAGCTCAGTCTCTCAGTACGTATACCGGAACCCCCACAGTGATATGGCCACTCATTGGCAGCATCGTGGTGATCTGCTTGTTTGTGATTGCTTGGCTATCGCTTCTGCACCGAAAAGGCCAGTGGTCGATATATGTGTCCTTCTTTTTGATAGTAGTGCTTCTTGCACTTGGCATTGCCGGCGGCGAGACGTATGTCATAGGTGTGGTGGTGATGCTTTTTGTAGCTTCGCAGGGCATGCTGACAAGAAAGCGCAGGCACTCGCTCACGCGGAAGGAGCTCTGCTCTGCACTGAAGGTACCCCTTAATCGTGAGATTGAACAGGAGAAGGCTAGGAAGCGCGTCGATACATACTTGTTCTGCTGCCGCGATGTAATCCTTGACTACCTGAGGTGCGTAGACGTCAAGACCTACTTTGGATATCGCCATCCTGATGTAGTGCTGGTCGAGCGCAAGCAAGCGATCAAACGTGCTGCATTGCGCACAGACCAGAAGGCACTTCTTATTTGGTGGCTCATCGTGATGTTAGCAGCCGCTTTTGTCATCGCTCTTGGGAATGGTGTCCGCTACATGTTCGTGGAGCCTGTGGCAGTGGCCTCAAATACTACTGTGTTTGCTGGCGCAAATCCATCGTCGCTGATGTGCTCGCTGCGATACAATAGTGATGGCGTTGCAGCACTCAGAACCTACGACCTGGCACTCCTGGCGGCACTGTCGTACACCTGGGGGCTGAATGGCGACGTTGACTTTGCGACGTGGTTCTCCCACGTGCCAACCCTCCTCAGGACCTACCCGAGACACTTACCGCCCACGCTGAACTACGCTACCGACGGTATTGCGGTACGCTTTTCGGACTTTGTGGACGTTTCAACCGACTTTCACTTCATCACACTCAACTCCAACAGCCGAGGGCTCTCCATATTCAGAAACATGGACGAGTGGGGCGAGTCCATAACCCTCCAGGTGGCAGGCGCGATCTCTCCGCTCATGAATATCTGGCCGGAACGGTACAGAAAGGCCTTTGTGGTTCACGCGGCCTTTCTCAAGGTATGGTTTGCTAAATCTACCGCACTCGATGAGGTGGAGGAGTACTTAGAGGAATTGATCGCAGAAGGCGCATCAGATCGAATTGTGATTATTGGAGATCAATTCAATGGCGGCTACGCCAAGCTGTTGTCTGCAAAGTATGGCCTACAGTTCATTGCATTTAACCCCCCAGGCGTGAGGTACAAGGTGCCCTTTTTGACTAACGGCACGCAAGTCACATCGAATAAGGGTTTGTGGTCTTATATTGATTCCTTGGAGGATACTGCTAATACTATTTACATGCCATGCAGCAACACCGTGTCCGCAAATAAGTGTGGCCGAATCACAACAACATTAGAATACATCAGGAACGAGTGCGGGGATCCACACGGGCGAACTATACTAGACACTTAGACTGCTGGGAGATAACTGTAGCGGTGATCACGCGCTGTCCACCTATACTGTTTCCATACTTTGCGATCCACTCGTTGCCTATTGTTTATATATGTCATCGAGGACGTTGTTGTTGTCTATTTTTTTCCCTTTGTGTTCTCGTACAGTATCTCATGGGCATCGTCACGCTTTTTTTAAGAATCAGTGCGTGGTGGATCTTTGGAAACTAGATGCTTGCTCACCTAAACGGATGGAATATTCCCTAGCTCATATATATGTGGAGTGAACAATGGTACGAGTTCATATAAGTGTCGATGGCACTGATGATGTGGATGCATGAACGAATCGTTGGTTTTTCTTTTTTGTAACATCCCCCCTGCTGTTGTTGCCACACTACAATCGTACTGGTCAATAAGAGCGTGTTGCCTGCCTCTTCATACGATGCACACTCTGTTTTTTCCTTTATATGCTCTCTTTCACTTTTACACACGGCAATATGTTTTTTTTTAAATATTGAGACATAGCCTATATCACCGAGAGGGTCATACATCTATACTTCTATCTACTTATATACAAACATTCAACAACATAGTCTAGGGGAAAATGCTCCGTCGCACTTGCATCACCGCGTTCCGCCGGACGAACATCTATTCCAAAGCCGCCACCAATGCTGCTTCCAAGGCAGCTGCTGCCCCAAAGGTCCCCGAGATGTCGAAGGTACATGGTGCCCAAGGCAACGAGAAGGATAGTGCGGTGGACGTCGCGCTTGTTGCTGTTGCTCTCGGTGGAGTTGCCTGGTGGTGGTTCACCGTTCCTGGCCCTCAGCATCAGCACTAGAGCGAATACAGAGAACGCTTAGTAGGCGTGCTTGAACACCATTTATTCCGAGGGCCTTCTAGTAGTTCGCAGTAGTAACTAGCAGCATGTAGAGTCAACATCAGCAGTTACAATGGCTTTTTTTTTTGCGTTTTGAGTGCATAAAGGTGCGTCTATGGAATGGTGTCACATAACTTTCACAGAAGGTACTCATAAAAAAAAGGTACAATACGAGTGAATCAGGAAGCACTGGCGGTGTAGTGAAATCAGAGGCTTCAGGTTGTAGTAGTGGAATCCAATGCCACAATAAAGGAAGGGGGAGCTAAACAACAAAAAAGCAGTATCAGCAGCAGCAAGAATTGCAGGTGTGGTTAGGGATGGGGAGATGGCATCACTAATTTCTAAAAAAAAACAATAATGCTGCATATCTAATGACAACGGCAGCGATGGCGAACTCATGCTTTGGCACCGTGACGCCGATTTTGCTACATGCAACTGCTGTTCTTTACGGTCGTGTAGGGGCAATCTGCTATGCTGATTGCTATTCATCACTGTACTATTCATCGCTGTACCACACTATTACCCCTCTTTGCGAATCGCATTGTTATGGCCATCATTTTGTAGTCTACAGTTTCTAGGTGTTAGAGGGAAAAGGGAACTGAAAGCAATGTCCGCTGGCGTAGAGACAATGACTCTCACCTCAACGAATGGGGCACGAACTTACAACACACCGTCCTTCGCGCCGTTATTGCCACCTACAGTTGACCCAGGCACTAGATTTCACGTCCCTGTATCCGCACGTGTGGTGGCATCGGCTGCACCCCTCTCCGCCGGTGTAGAGTTGCGTGATCGATTTTGGTCTACCCATGAGACCGCACTGCATCCTTCAAGGGTCTCCCCCACCCCCTTAGCGGTTCCGCCAACAAAGTATCTGCAGCGCAGTCGTGCTCCCACCCCTATGACAGCAGCATTAATACGAGATCACGTGTCTCGTCACGCTACGACAAATGTCCACATAGATCGCACGGATTCACAACACACGTTTTTTGACAGATGCGGTGCTGTTGTTGAGGAGTGCCAACTGCGAGGTGATGGGTGGCGGGTACTGGCGCAGTACAAGTGTGGGGCTCTGCTCGGCAGTGGTGTTTCTGGCAATGTCTACGAGTTCACCGACGTGTGCACTGGAGAGGTGTTCGCCTGCAAAGTGATTCCGCGCACAAAACTCAGCAGCAACGACGAGAGACGTGTACTTGCGGAGGCACGAATTCACAGTAGTGTGAAGCACCCCAATGTCGTGCGCCTTGTTAAGTACTTTAGTGATTTTCACTACTACTACATCCTGCTGGAACGCTGTCGCTCAAAAAACTTGATGGAGATTGCTGCAGAACGGGGATCGTTCTCCACCAAGGAAACACAGCGCATCTTCTGGCAGCTCAACAATGCTGTCGAGTACATGCATGGAGAGGGTGTCCTTCATAGAGACATTAAATTAGGGAACGTTATGATAGATTATGACGGAAATGTCAAGATCGGTGACTTTGGTTTTGCAACGTGCATGGACAGTCACAGCGATCGGAAGACACGTATGTGCGGGACACCGAACTACATTGCCCCTGAAGTGCTGCTGTGCAAGGACACCGGGATTGGCTACGACTTCAAGGCTGACATGTGGAGCCTTGGAGTGCTGTTTTTCATTGTGGCCTATGGAATTCCACCATTCCAGTCCAAGGATGTGCAATCCACATACGAAAGGATAAAACAGGTGAATTATTGCTTCCCCCACAGTGCCCCAACCACCTGCAGCTGCCTGATTGAGTGGATGCTGCAGCGCGATCCCGAAAGCAGACCAACAGCGGCGCAGGTGAGGGAGTACATTCTGCGGTGGCACCTGGAGGAGCAACCGCAGCGCTACAGCGGCAAGGACGTCTGCTCCAGTCAAACATCACCGTCCCCAACCACCGCTACGTCGGCTCATGGACTTTCACCAACAATGTCGAGCGAGTCCCAGATTACCTTCACTACAGATGATTATCACAGCCACCACGATCACAATGGGGTCCGCAGAACCCTAGTGGAGTTCCTCAGGGACAACGACACGCCCTCCTCCACGATGGTGAGCACCACAAACTGCGTCGTTGACACCGCTGCCCCTGCAGTAACAACCCGCACGCGGGCCTTGGCCACACAGAAGCCCTTGCCCCCTCAGAGTTTTGTCATGAGTGCCACCTTTTTTCGAAAGTATCGATTTGGCCACGTCCTTGTCTTCAGTGACGCCGACGGTGCCCATAACAGCAGCAATGTTGCGGGAATCGCTGGGGCGTCTGGTATCCCAACTTCTACCCAATACACTGCTTTCCACTGTGCAAATCTGCGTGTTCCCCCTGGTGGGCACAGGGCTGGCTACAGAGACCACCAAGCTTTCAAGAAGGTGCACTACCCCATCCGTAGCTGTGCTAGCTCTGACCGAGCAGAGTGGCAGGATCCAAATCGATGCCTGCCGCGGCACACTGACAGCAACGAATTCCCTAATCCATATGCCTACTCGTCGTTTCGCCACGCTCGTATTATCAATAGTTCGGATTTATTTACACTTCCTTCAGGCCGCGGACACGACTCCCTTAGAAATCGAGAGGATAGAAGCATTGTTGCGTCAGTGATGGAGCAACTCTGCGAGACCACTGGGGAGTTTTCGGGAATTGACGTGATTCTCATGGGTGTTCGATTCGCCGATGCGTCTCTCCAGCTCTCAGTTCGTTGCTGCACAGCAGGCTGCTCCCTAGTGCCGGCGCCTTCAATGATGCACACCGCTGCCACAGCAGCTCCGTGGGTTTTTGATCTGCTTGTGTATGGAAATCACCACGCACTCATCGGCTTTGAGGCAGATCACGTCATGTGTTACCAATCCATACGAGATCTCCGCGTGGACGCTCGCACCACGTCGAGGGGCCGAACTTTTTTGGCCGCCGGATCCACGACTGAGAGTGAACAGATAACGTTACCATCAGCCTTGTTGGATGTGTTGTCCGGGCTGCTCCACAAGCTTGCTTGCCCTAGTACTGTGGCTGATTGTTTTTCGCTAGATCACCGGCGTATCAACAAGCACCAGCAGACATAGAAGAGTGGTCATCGCGTCGTGCTACTCGTTTTCAATTCGCTTTCTCTTCCTCTGCTTCTTTTTTTCGTTTCCTCCTTCCCACCACCGGCCATCAATTTTATGGAAGCCCCAGGGAGGAGACGGTGACGCGAGGGGATTATCCGGGTGAGCGGAAATAGAAAAGGGGGAAAAGGAAACACATGTCGCCCTGAATGACAACGACATAACACATGGGCGGCGCCACAATTGGCACTTTTTCCTTCTTGTTCACGCTCTCTTGTATATATTTATATAGATGCGAATTGTTGCTGTAGACTGGCGTTTCTCTTCCATTCACATGGAGTAGTTAACGTGGAGAGCAGCAAAAAGAAAGTAATGATAATAAAAGAGCACCGCATAGACGACTCATTTATAGATGTGGTTATTTCACCATTTCTTCCCGATTGCCACATTGGCTGTGTAGCGTGGCCCCAATATTTTCTTCTTTTCGAATAATTCACTCGCACACTCATTTCGCCATGACGCTACCCCTTCCCCTCCACACACCCCATCCTCTTCAGCTTTCCTCTCAGAAGTGCACTCACAGAGGTGCGCAAGCCTCTACTTTTATTACAGTGCTCTGCGACAGGGTGCATTCCCTGTTGCGATGAACGATAAAGATGGTAAGAGAGTGCACAGGCTATGAAGAGAGGGAGGGAGGGAGGGCACGGAAGACGAAGTACATCAAGAGAGACAGAGAGAACAAGAATGCAAAAAAACTGATTTCCTCTCGACTCGCTCTGATAACAGCAGCGATATCTTGGTGAAACCCCTATTGCTTACTCTATTCATCAAGCAGTGACATTTCTTTTTTACTTTCTGTTCGCCTCACCCGCTGTGTACTTAGCAGATAGAGCTACACGTACTCATAGAAAGCAGATGCCGTTTATCACATCCACTAATAAGTTACCAAGCGCTTCGCTTGATGTGGCGTGTGGTCTTTTTGTGGACAGCCAGATCACGTACATTGCTGTGAACTGTCTAAATGTTCTATCACTCTTTCAGCACTCGGGCCCTCTCGGGAAGGACATTGTCCACGTTCAAGATTATTCGATGCAGTGTAGTATGAAGTACATCAAGCCCGTCCCGATCTATGACCCAGTTACTGAGGAGTTGCTTCGCCACGTACTCTTCATATTCACAGTAAAACAAGAGGTTGCTGTTGTGGCTTTCAGCCCTTCGCGCCGCACACCAAGTTCTCTGGAGATGGAAGTGATGTTTGCAAGCGACGTGGACGATTGCTTTTATCAATTCAGCCCTGGCGAGGTAGACTTGTGCTGCTGCACATCTTCTGAGAGTGGTGCAGCAGTGCTTACTCCATACGTGGCGTTTGGGATCGGAAGAGGTGAGCTCTATTTTCTCGATGTCTTGACTGCCATGTGCCACCACAGCGCTCGGACCAAAGGCCAACGAAACCAGCTGACGGAACTGTTCTCTAGCAACTTTGCCACACACGTTGAGAAGCGCAAATCCTACAACTACTTCTCTCGCAGTCCGTTTGACTACTCAGAATTCGATGTCAAGGATATAGCGTTTGGCCAAGAGCGCCATGAGGAGCACAGGGAGGGAAGTTCGTCACCCACTGTCAAAGATACAGTGCCTCTGTATGTCCTGTACATGGACCAGCACAACAGAACACACGTCTCGGAATACACGCTGACCACGGCCTCGGCACCCACCATCACCACCACTACCTCCTCTTCTTCCCCCACTGCAAGTATTCCTGGGCCAGTCTGGGGATTCTTAGAGGGCGCGCTGTCCGGGGGGTCCAACCCTGTTATGCGCCGAGGCATTTTGCAGTCGAATGTTGACATGACCGCATCGCGAATTGTAGTGGCACCAAATGGTGCTGGTGTGTACATTATTGGCTCACAACTCATCTCGCTTGTACGAGCAAGCTCTCGGAAGCGGATTTTAACCAATGAAATACCGGCTTCACGAACGGCAAACAGCTATGCCGAAGTGTCCTGCGCGTGCGCTCTCGAGGACGGCGCGCTGTTTATCTGCTATACTGACGGCCGGGCTGTTCGTGTATCATTGCCACAATCACAATCTCTGCTGCAACGACAACAAGCACTTCACCAATCGGCTCATAAAAAGACGGCATCAACCGCGTCCACTGTGGTGACAGTAGCGACGGCAAGAAGAGACTCAGCCAATGAGGGTCTTCGGATCGCTACTGTGGCTGAACAGCTTCCCACCACCCCCACCATGGTCTGTGCGTTGGGGGCGGGACTGTGTTTTGTGTGCTCACGGTTTGATAATGCAATTTCTATCGATGTGAACACGGGACAGTGCCGGGTCATCATTGAAAACTGCGGCCCTATAATGGAGATGGGCGTTGTGAAAGACGGACCGCGAGCTAGTGTCGTGGCAAGCACTGGTGTGGGTCGTAACGGCTGCCTTAGTCACGTTCGAACAGCCGCGACCGTTCGGGATGAAGTTCGGATTCCACTCTCCATGGCGGTGCGTGATGTTATTTGTGCAGGCGAACTCATCATTGTCTCTCTTCATGGTCTGAATCGGTTCTTTCGTTTCTGTGGAATCCATCATTCCATTACAGAGTTTCGCATCAGTGAAAGTGCGCTCCTCTCCTCACGACGATCACAGTTCTTGGCCGCAGACTACCATACCAACTCGGCGACATACGTTTTGGCTACTCATGAGGCCGTCGTCTTTGCGTCCGATTCACAGACGGCCGGTCTTGTTGTCCATGCGGAGGACAGTATCCACTATGACAGGAACCTTCAGTTCGCAGCAACACTAGGGGAGCTAACCGTTGTCTCGGACGGGACATCGCATATCGTTGTTATCCGGGGACGCAGACAGGAATGCGTACTGGCGCTGCAAACGGTGACCGTGCTGTCCGCCCTGGCCGTTGTATCCGGCCAGCATATCGTTTGCGGTGGCTGGGACAACTCTGTTTGTCTGTACGGCGTCCCCGAATGTGCCCTGGTCGGGCGTATTTCATTGAATTCCGTGCCGCGTAGTCTGCATTGTGTCATGGCTCCATCAGCACAGTCATCTTATGAGAGCACGGACAACGACAGCTTCCGAATTCTCATCGGCACACTCGACGGCTATATCGCAGAAGTCACTGCATCGGCCTTTAAAACAAACCACAACTCTACGAAAGCGATACGCAGCTTCTATGTGATGAACTCCCCCGTTGAACTGAGGCCGCTATCTGGTCAAGATAACATACTCCTCTGCCTCGGGGATGTGCCACTGGTGGTTATTATCACCGAATCTGGTTTTCGACTCACCGGGATAAGCATTCAGGGGATTGCCGGGTGCGGGTCTGTTTGCGGAGACGCTAGTAGTAGCAGTGACAATAGCAGCAGCGCGGTCCCACTACGTCATGTTTTTTTATCCCGGCAGACGGGCAGTTTGTCTGTTGGTCTTTTGGAGGGGGTTGGGAAATTCAACTGCACCAGCTTGCCCATTGGCCGCACAGTAACGCACGTAAAACACATTGCCCAGTGGGAAGGGTTCGTCGTGTCGGTCCGAAGGAGCGAGCGGGACGTAGTGCAGTATATTCCCTCGGCGGCCGTGGAATGCCCCTGGAGCGAAGCGGGATGTGGCGCGGTGGGCGGCACTGGTGGGTTTGAGCTATTAGAAAATGAGCGGTGCGTGTTTATCGAACCACTTGTTCTTGGTGGAGACAACGAGTGCGATTATGCACAATCTGCAGATGATGGCACAGGAGCCAGCAGCGCCACTACTCATCAGCAGGGCAAGCTCGTTGTGCTCATCGGATCCACCTTCACGTTCCCCGATGAGCAGCGGCCGCGATCGAGTCGCGTTACGTGGTTGCAGCTGGATGGGGATGGAGGCATGGCGCGAGTGCTGCGCAGGGTTTCTGACACTGACGTCAGTGGGTCCCTTCAATGCTGCTGCATAGTCCCGCACTACAACGGCCGCATCGCTCTTGGCGTCAGTGGAGGCATCGCAGTATACAGCTGGAGCGCTGCGGAGTCTACCTTCGTAGTCGAAGATCGCTGTGTTGTTGGGATGACAGTGGTGAGACTTATTCCCGTGTTTGCTGAAAGCAGGGACGGACATAACTCCCTCGTGGTTGCACTGGATGCGCGGTACAGTGCGTTCTACGTTGGCATCGACCGTCTGCAAGGAAGTTTGCGGGTTGTGGGCCGCGACTCACATCTACGTGGCATTATGGACGGCGTGGTGATGCAGAAGGATTTGCAGCTGTGCATGTGCGACGACAACCTCAATTTTCTCTGTGTGGGCCAGGAGCCTGTGGAGCCTTCAGTCGAAGAGCCAAATGCTCCACGTATTGCGCGGCTCTCGGTGCGAGCGCAGTGTCACATTGGCGACCTCGTGACTGCCATGCAAAAAGGCAGCTTCGCTCTTTCCACCTCTAGTGATCAGTATGTTCCGGACCCGAATGCCCTGCTTAAAGGCATCAGTGGGCCGCAGATTGTATATGGCACAGCGCATGGAGCCTTTGGAACTATTACACCAGTGACGAGCATCACCTACTTGTTTGTACGGTGCCTCGAATGCTCCATTACGCGGGATGCGGGTCTTACAACCGTCTTCGCTCCTGAAAAGTACCGCGAGGTGATGTGCAGCGGTCAAGAGAGGGGAACTAGCCGCAACGCGTCATTTAACATAAACCGTTTCACTGGGGCGAGTTACCAAAAAACGGAATTGAGGTATAAAGTCCGGGGTGTGAGCAGCGGCGACACCATTGAGTCCTATCTTACTCTGCCCCTGGCAAGGCGCCTAGCAGTGCTTCGCAGTGCGGAAACACGAGTGCTGCAGCACCTGTATGCCTTCAACTCCAAAAGGGACGATTTTCTTTCCGACACGATCTGCATTGATGATACTACACCATTGCTACCTGTCCCTGCAGAATCCATGCCTGCCGTGACAGAATGGTGCCGTACACTGTTTTTGGCGGAAGCACTCCCATTGATTCCCTTTACCGACGAGCACGTTGAGGAATTTCTGTTTAACTTCCAGCGGGCCCATTGAGTGTATATGCTCAACGCGCTTAAAAAAAGAAGCAACCATACATTTACGATTCCAGTTTGCAAGAAAACTGCACATGTCCAGTAGGAGAAAGGTACCGGCATGAAGAGGGCAAGGCCTGCAGTAGTCTCATATATGTATATGTGTGTGTGCGTGCTATGGTCACTTTATTATGTTCAACCCCACTTTCCTTTATTCTTCCTGTGGTTCCTTTCTTCCCCCGTTTTCGGTCTGCTTTCGCCGTGCTTGTTGTTTTTTTGTGTATGTGTTTCGCAACACACACTCGCACGCACACACAAAAAACACACTCAAGGAACTACAAGTATGAAGTACCTCGCCGCGTACGCCCTTGTGGCTCTCTCTGGGAAGGCCCCGTCCAAGGCCGACGTTCAGGCTGTCCTCAAGGCTGCCGGCGTGTCTGCCGATGGTGCTCGCGTCGATGC
>JAODGE020005757.1:0-26298 GCA_027574965.2 Ecitophya simulans
TTCTGCAGCACGACGCCAATCCGGACGTGCCCACGGTGAGAGGGGAAACCCCGCTGCATCTCGCAGCGCGAGCGAATCAGGTGAGCGTCTGCTTGCAACAAATTTGCATCTTAACGTATTTTTTCTAGTGTTAATATTTTCCCAGAAAAAACATTTGACAAAAATAACTTTTGGCAAAAATCGAATGCAACGTTAATGTTTCTAAATAATATCTTGGAAAATATTAACACTAGGCAAAATTGGTTAGTGCCATTCAAATCTACACTCAATTCTGCGTCGATTAAGCTAGTTTAATTTGATTTTTAGCCAAAAATTGCAAAATTTAAAAATCCTATGTAAGCAGCCTAATCGACACAGAATTTAACGTAGATTCGAATGGCACTACCCCAATTTTTCTGGTGTTAATATTTTTCAAGAAAACATTCGACAAAATGTGCAATTTTTTGCCAAACATGGCAAAAAATAAAAATCAAATTGAACTAGCGTAGTCGACGCAGAATTAAACGTAGATTTGCGTGGCACGAGCAAATTTTGTCTAGTGTTAATATTTGCCGAGATAATGTTTTACAGATATAACATTGCATGTAATTTTTTGCAAAGGTGCAAAAGGGTACCTCTTCTCTGTTAAGCACCCCATTTAAAAATGCCATTTAAGCAGTCTAATCAACTCAGAAAAGCAAAGCTATAAAATCTTTCTCTATTGCAGACTGACATCATTAGAATCCTACTGCGCAACGGTGCCCAGGTTGATGCAAGAGCGCGCGAACAGCAGACGCCACTTCACATTGCTTCTCGTCTTGGCAATGTTGACATTGTTATGCTACTTTTGCAACACGGCGCCAAAGTCGACACTACAACGAAGGACATGTACACGGCGCTTCATATAGCTGCCAAGGAAGGACAGGACGAGGTAAGGCAAATCCTCCTTAAACGCTTGATCACCTACATCGATGTCACAAATACTTTAGAATTATTTTGGTTGCATTATAAAGAAGTTTTAATTTATCCATCGTTTCTTTCTTATGAGTTTTCAATAATTATCTATTGCATACTCTACACTCCGTCTGGCATCAAAGCATTTTGGCAGGGCTCATTGTTTCTCTAATTATATAGCAGCCATTTTGGTTGCCTATGCTGTACGATTAAGAACGAGTGTTTAATAACTTACAGGTCGCCGGCATCCTGATCGATAATGGCGCATCGCTAAACGCTATCACAAAGAAAGGCTTCACGCCGCTGCATTTGGCCGCCAAGTATGGCAATATCAAAGTTGCCAAGCTTCTCTTGCAAAAGGACGCGCCGGTCGACCCACAGGGCAAGAACGGCGTCACTCCATTGCACGTTGCCTCTCACTACGATCACCAAAACGTTGCACTGCTGCTCCTTGACAAAGGCGCATCGCCGCACGCCACTGCCAAAAATGGACATACGCCACTACATATCGCAGCTAAGAAAAACCAGATGGACATCGCTAACACGCTGCTGGAATATGGTGCCAAGCCTAACGCCGAGAGCAAGGCCGGCTTCACGCCTCTGCATCTCAGCGCTCAGGAAGGACACGTGGATATGTCGTCTTTGCTCATTGAGCACGACGCCGACACCAACAACCAGGCAAAGAATGGCTTAACGCCTTTGCATCTTTGCGCGCAAGAAGACCGCGTTGCAGTCGCCGATGTGCTCGTGAAGAATAAAGCTGTGGTGGATAAAACCACCAAAGCCGGCTACACCCCGTTGCACGTGGCCGCCCACTACGGACAGAATAACATGGTCAAATTTTTGCTCGCGCAAAATGCCGACGTCAAATCTACCACCCAACTTGGATACACGCCCTTGCACCAAGCCGCACAGCAGGGACACACTAATGTGGTCACCGTGTTGTTGGAAAACTCAGCGCAGCCCAACGCCATTACACATGTAAGTTTCTTCCGTAAAGTATGTTGCGTTGTCGGTCCTAATGAGGTGTTTACAGAACGGCCAAACGCCATTACACATCGCCCAAAAGCTGGGATACATCACAGTTATTGATACTCTCAAAGTAGTCACCGAAACGGCAACTGCCGATCCAACCGAAGAAAAGTATAAGGTCGTCGCGCCCGAAGCAATGCATGAAACTTTCATGTCAGACTCCGAGGAAGAAGGCGGTAAGTTCCACTCAGTAATTAGTGTAGTAACATGCTTTAGCTCCGTTTTGAATTTTTTTTATCATTGCATGCTCTAGAAATTTTGTTTATCATTCGAATTCAATCAGCAACTGATTTTAATCAGTAGGATAAAACGCTTTTCGGATAGTTAAACTTACTTCCAACTAATTGTAAGTGCCAATTAAAGTCCTGCTAACGTCATTATGTGACGTTCCAATATCAAATTTCAACCTCGAAATTGAGCTTCCTAGTTTTCCAATCAAACGCTTATTGTTAGCGCAAATGTTCAAATTAATGTTCAAATGAGAGACCAACCCAAATCCGATGGTTAAAATCACCAATTGATAATTTTGATCGTTGAAAACTCCAGGAGAGGAAATTCTGGAAGGATTCGGATGTGCACCTCACGAACAACATGTCTATCTTCCTTATTACAGCGGTACTACTTTACTAACTAGTAAGTTCTCGGTTCTTTCAAACCCCTTACTAACTGCACAACAACAAAACACTCACGAACAAGCATTCAATATACTCTTCGCCAGACAAAAAAATCAACAAACCAACAATCAAACGAATGGTCAGCCGACACCAAAAATCATCTCTTTCGTTTCCACTCATTGCTCTCGATTTTTATGTTGTGTTTAGCTGTTTGTTAGAGCAAAGGGCAGCGCCCCACATGCTTTTAGACAAATGCATACAAATGTACAAATGTACACAACTCGTTGTTACAATGTCACCAACTCAAAATGTTTCAAGATCGTTCTGGTTTAGTTCTTGGGTGCATAATAAATATTTGGGACGTTGTTGTTTTAGGGGAGGATACAATGCTGGGAGACAACGCTTACAGATATCTAACAGCCGACGAAATGAAGTCGCTTGGAGATGATTCCTTGCCGATCGACGTCACTCGAGACGAGAGAATGGATTCCAATAAAATCATGGACAGCAACACTCTTCCTCCTCAAGCTATCGAGGATTCTATTAGCCCACACTACTATCAGCAAAGTTACGCTGAAGTGAAGAAATATACTCCCGATAATGTCGACATTGCCCGGCATCCAATCAACATCGGGTAAGTACCAAGTAGTTGGTAACTAGTGGGCGCTAACCTAACCATTGCTTAATATTACTAACGCTGCACTTAATATTGATAGAAAGTTACATTGGAAGAAGTAAGTTGCTAGTCTACCTTAATTTTTGTCGATAGATGGTGCCATGGTATAATCCTTCTAATTGATTTTCTAGCTTCCTGGTGTCCTTCCTTGTGGACGCTCGCGGAGGAGCGATGCGTGGATGCAGACATAGTGGTGTCAGAGTCATTGTCCCACCACGTTCGGCTGGTAGTCCGACAAGGATTACCTGCCGATATGTGCGACCACAGAGATCACCCCATCCGCCGCCGTTAATGGAGGGGGAAGCTTTGGCTAGCAGAGTTCTAGAATTGGGACCAGTCGGTGCTAAATTCTTAGGGTATGTTGTGTGCAAATTGTGTAGCATAATAATATCACACTGTTGATATTTTTTAGACCTGTTATCATTGAGGTACCCCATTTTGCGGCACTGCGTGGTAAGGAGCGTGAGATTGTGATTCTCCGCTCGGATAATGGAGAGACATGGAGGGAACATACCGTTGATTCATCTGAAGAAATCCTGAATGAAGTTTTCCAGTCGAGTTTTGAAGCTGAAGGTATGTATCCGAGCCGTTATAATGGAACTGAATTTAACAAATTTTGCGAATGCAGACATAAGTCTAATGGAAGATACATCATCCGGACGCATAACGCGCATTGTAACCCAAGATTTCCCGCAATACTTTGCGGTGGTGTCGCGCATCCGTCAAGAGGTGCACGCGATTGGTCCTGATGGCGGTATGGTTTCGAGCACTGTGGTACCACAGGTACAGGCAGTGTTTCCACAGGGCGCGCTCACCAAGAAAATCAAAGTCGGACTACAGGTAAATCTATTTAAGCCGCGAAAGGGCGTCCCCTTCGAATGCTTGCGACGCATTACCGTTAATCACATACCCAAAAAGAAGCGCTGGTCGTTGGTGTGGTGAGGAGGTTGATCACAATTGCTTTTGTTTGCATGACGTTTTGCATAAAGATTGTTTGCCTTAACATATTTCAGTGCAACCGCAAGCCAGAAACAGATTAAACTCGAACATTTCTAGTCATTCGGCCTATAAAAAACTAGTCCAAGAGTTTCGATAAGATTAAGATATTTTCATAGGTGACGCTGCCTAAAAGACAGGTTATACTGGGCCAGAGTACAAATTTATCAAAAGTATTTTTAGTGTAAATTAGGTGATGAAATTTTGCATGCGCCACTACCAGCGTTGACAATAACGGATTTGTTTTATTCAGCAAATAATTACTTAAGCTTTCTTTGAACATTCAAAGAGATAACTTAGCTATCCAAATTTTGAACGCTCAAGTTATGGTAAGCTGTGGCAAGGAGTGACCATAAGAATTTATGAGCACTTGGTACGTGACATCTGATTATTAACAAATGCTTTTGTTCCTCGACGTAAATATTCTAGTCATGCCCATGCAATAATTGAAGCATAAAAAGTTTTTGCATGAAAGACAAAACTGCCATGTTCAAGATCAATCTAATCCGACCCGCACTGAAAGTTTTTAATTATGACTTACTTAATTAAGGCGTAACAAATGTACTGATTTATATTTAGTATTTGTTTAATAATTGGAAGTAGTTTTCATCATCTTGTGAATAATTTTTTTAACATTCTTAATGTGCTTTACATAGATAAGTTGATTTACAATGGTTTCATTCATCGATATTGATGTACATGTAAGGACGCACTAGTTTCACGCTGCACCTAACGACAATTAAAACACGTTCGAAGATGAGAATCAATCAGCATTTCGCAATTTGCATTGAGGTTTATTACATTAAATGGATAAGTGTCAAATGTAATTAACCGCAAATAATTTTAATACTTTTCATTCCTGTTGAGTGCCCAATAAAAAACTTCAAAACTAGTTAAACTAACTTTTCGATTGATTGCTACACAAATATTGGACGTCGACTTTTTGGGCACTGCGTGTACATAGTGGGCGAAGTGAGCGAAGTGAGCGTGACCAAAAACGTCGACGTCGTTTTCCTTTCTAAGCCAAGGAAAATGAAAATTTGACAGAGAGGAAAAAGAGCAGTACAAATTAATGAGTTACTGAACGCATACAAAGCATGGTTCGCATTCGACGACGTTTCCGAGTAAAGTTGTTTAACTATTTCGAGATTTTTCTTATTGGGCGCTTGTGCTCAATTCATTTAACGCTTATTTTATTGGAAAACTACCAAGCAACACCTTGATTCGCTTCTCTTCTATTGAGACTTTAAATTGTTTCATTTGCATTACGCATTCTTTTGGTTTTTTTTGCACATGTGGCTTTACTTTGCGTTACCGTTTGAACAGTCGATGATGACTTACTTTTGTTGGCTGTCGAACCTTGCTTTGTGTCTTTTTCTTTTCGAATTTTCATTCGCGAAGGCTGCCTCTTTCGTCCCCATCACCAGACCTGAAGACCTGAATGCCCTGAATACGTTGCTCCTGTTTATTTAGGCTCAGCCGATCGACCCGGAGCTGACGGCGAAATTGCTGGGGCACGGAGTCGCCGTTTCGCCGGTGGTGACGGTCGAACCGCGCCGGCGCAAGTTCCACAAAGCGATCACGCTGAGCATGCCAGCGCCGCGCGCGCACTCGCAGGGGATGATCAACCAGTACTCGGGCTCAACACCGACCCTGCGTCTGCTGTGCTCGATTACCGGTGAGTGTGCACTATGTGACTTGTAGCTCTAACCTAGGTACGACATTTACTCTCCGAGTCATGAACGAACAGAGAACCTCTTTACTCTTAACAACCAAATGTTTTGGTTTCTTCTTTATTTGTGTCAACTTGGTACGTTTGTTTCGTTGAGTTGTTTTGATCAAAGTGGAGCACAGGTCTTTGTGTTATCATAGTGTGCGGTAGCGTTGATTTCTTTCTTGGCTATCGTTTTCGAAATCAGTTTGATTCAGTGTTACACAAAGTGAGTTTCCTATGTTTTCGTTTCTTTTTGTACGTTTGATTCAATAGTATTCAACATTTCAACATGACTACACTACCAAGTTTGTAACACAGTTGCCAGTTTGATTCTAATGTATTTTGATTCGAATGAATACTATTGTTTAACAAATGTACATGGTTTGTGCGTCTGTCACGTTTCTTATATTAATGATATTTTGATACGTACCGAACCTTATCAGTAACAATATTACAATATTTTTGGTGTTGTTTGTGCCTTTGTATTCAGTTGTTTGTTGAGGGGTTGGCAAGCTTCAAGTACAATTTTTAGCAAATATCCGTAGTTTATGCGTATATTTTAGGTAAACTTTTTTGTGTTTTTGATTAGTTTAATTGGTTTAGTTATACGTTTCTATTCCAATACCGAGTAGACACTAACCGTAAGCGAGTTTTGAACATAGGCGGTAGGTATATTGATAGTTTTGATTGTCTGTATAAAGATATAACCGTTTTTGGCATTAGAATCGTTCTTTTTTCTGTTCTGTTATTTTTATGTTTCGCTCGTGTCTCGAAAATGAAACACACATCATGTCTTAGCGAACCATTCATCGAAACAGCATGTGTCATTTACGAACGAGTACATTAGTTGCGATTCGGAGAATCTCTATTAAATCAAAATCAAAAACAGGGGAAACATTAAGGAAAGTTTGCCAGCCGCCTGCTTTATTTAGTGACTAGATGTAATGCGCAGTCTAATTCGCATTATGACGTCAGCGGTTTTCTGAGTTTTCTCAATCTTTGGTTCAACGCGTTTGATTTTTGTTTCGAGTCGAGTCATGGCGTCATGATGACAGCAACAATTTTCCGACTATTCCAAACCGATACGTTTAAATAAAAGCTCTTGAATTGATTGAACCTAAAACTAATGGTAATTAACTAATGCGCTCCTTAATCATTTTCACACGCGATCCAGGGGTGTTTCGGAAAAGATCGCTCAAAGGTAACTAACTCATATTGTGGGCTGCCCCCTCTTATTAGAATGTATACATCTTTCTATTATATTATAACTATTATTATGACAAAGACTTTTTATATTCCGTATGGTTAATTATGTATGATCTTCATGGTTCTACGTTTTGTTATATATATTTTTAAAACATTTTTTATCGCGCGATGTTAATTTTATTTTTAACTGTGTTTCATAAGTTTTACGTCTATAATGAGTTGACCGATATGTTTTATATGCTTTTCTAAAATGTGATAAGTTGTTTATTTAGTTGATGTTTCTTTGATTTCTAAACGACGACGTTACTTATGAAATTAAGTCACAAAACACTAATTGCAATATACAATTATCACTTTTAGACTTGCTGCATCATAATGATTAAGTTTTCATTTTTGATTATCTGATTGGTTTGAAGATTTGAAATTAGCCAACATTCTCTTAGATCAGTCGTACTTCTTCTGAAATTCATTCTCTTTGCCTATCGAAACAAACAGTTTTATTGGTTCGTGTTTTTATATCGGAAGTTAGTTGCCCCGCGACTGGTCTTTTCTGAAACCACTAAAATGTATTAAATATATTACGACTAAACAATACGAAACAAAACGCTTCTAACTGTTTGGCTGGTGCCGATGCTGCTGCGACTGCTGTTGCTGCTGCTGCTACTGCTGCTGTTCAATACGCTTTCGACATACCTACTGTTCACCAATGGAATGCTTTTCTCTATCAACTTTGTTCATACACAATTGAGTTGTGTTCACCAATTTGGTTTATGCCTCTTTCCATTTCGCTTTTGTTTGTCTGTACAGAAGCAACGCCAAAGTCCTTTTCGTTCTTTGCATTTTATGTCACGTTGTTTGCAAATGCGTACCAAATTTGTTCGAATTTGTCTGCATTGACTGCAAAATATTAACCCCATCAATGAATAACTTCAAATTTCGTAGAAAAAATGATTGCATGTTTTGAATGTTACGCATAAGTACGTTAGCTCTTATATTATTAATTTTTGAGCCTGGAGTTGGTTGGGCGCAAGGAACGATTGTGCATTTTGTACTTCTCTCCAAAGGTGGTACAACGCGCGCTCAATGGGAGGACGTTACCGGATCTACACCCCTTACTTTCGTCAACGATTGTGTCTCGTTCACCACTACTGTTTCTGCGAGGTTTTGGTTGATGGACTGTCGGAACGTGGGCGATGCTACTAAAATGGCTACTGAACTCTATAGGTTTGTATCAATTGTTTCTTCTAGATTGGCAAATTATTGATTGGCGTTCATCTTTTAGAGAGGCCATCCACGTCCCGTTCATGGCCAAATTTGTCGTGTTTGCTAAGCGCGTAGATCCTTTAGAAGCGAGGCTCAGGGTGTTTTGTATGACTGACGATAAGGAAGACAAGACGTTGGAACATCAGGAACACTTTACCGAAGTGGCTAAGAGTCGCGATGTAGAAGTGCTCGAAGGAAAACCGCAATACATAGAATTTGCTGGAAATCTAGTGCCTATTACTAAAAGTGGAGAGCAGTTGCAGTTTGCTTTCAGAGCATTTAGGGAAAACCGATTACCATTCTCTGTACGTGTCAAAGACCAACATGCCGAGGCTCTTGGCAGAAGCTTGTTTATGCGAGAACCAAAAGTGAGTATTGAAATTTATGCTTTCATGATCGATTTCTAATTTATATAATTATTCTGTATCATAGGTCGCTAAAGGAGAGCCGCCCCAACAACCAATTTGCATTCTGAATATTGTCTTGCCCGATGACATTGTCGCCGACACGATATCCCTAACAGATGGTGACCACATGAAGCGACACGAATTCCTGAAAGACGGTTATGAATATCACCGACCAGATCCCAGGCTAGCAGACATGAGCAACTTGCTTGGTGAAGATTGGGTTGCACTGGCTGGTCAACTGGGACTTACTTCCTCGGAGATCAACGTAATCAAATCAGAGTACCCCGAAAGCGTCGCTAAGCAAGCGCAATCGATGCTCAGAATGTGGATATCACAATCGAGCAATCGCGCTCAGAGCAGCGTACTCGAAGATGCCTTACGAAAGATCGGACGGGATGATATTATACCCCAGTGCCTGAACGTCGAAGAGACTGTCGTTAAATTCAGAATTAGAAGTGATTTAGAAGATAAAGACATTATGAAAGATTCGGAGAGTATCGAATCGATAGTAATCAAAGATAAGAAACGATTAAGCTATGACAAGTACTCGGCCGAGGAGAAAGTCGTGGAGTCGGAGGTTTCGGATGAGGAAGACTTTACGAAAACCGTCAAAGAAAAGCGCGATCTTATCGAGAAGCGTCTTTCCGTAGATCGAACCATTCCAGCGTCTTCTCAACGCGTGGAGATAGTACAGGAGATCAGCTCTATCAAGAGACAGAGCATGGTCGAGGACAAAATTGCCGAAGTTGAACAAAAAGCCACTATACAACCACCATCAGAGCCCAAAGCTGTTATTGAGGAAGTAAAAACCACAAAGTCCACAGTAACAGACGTTGCGCAAGATGATAAGCTTTCTGGTGTTACCACCACAACTACAACGACGACCACCGTGACTGAAACACGCACAATGGAGGTGACAGACAGCACGCACACGAAGCATATTGATACTAAGGAATCCGTCTTAGTCGAGGAGGTTGCGCAGGAACTGGAAAAGAAGACGCCAATACCCAAGATTGTATCATCTAAAGAAGGTAACTAATGTTGAAATATAGCCGAGTTCTGTTTGAATTTACTGAATATTATGTTTAGATCCAAAATCACCAAAACTCTCCAAGACACCACCACCGAGTCCAGCCGACTTCATTCTGCGAGAACAAATGGCCGCCCTGCAAGGTAAGATTTTTTACATATTAGCACATTAGATATCTTTTAAGCTTAGTAGATAACAACGGAAAACATACTTTTCGGGAAGCAAAAGTGCGCCATAGGAACGTTTGGAAACTATGTTTTCACGTTGTCACAATGTGGCATATCAATTTTTGTGACAAAACGAGAATAGATTAATGTAGCCGAGGTCAATGCAGGACTTGCTTTAACGAAGTAAATTGAATTATAAAACATTAGTTGTTTACCTCTGTTAGCAAATACAGGACAGAGATGGAATAATTTAAACTCTAATTGAAAGGACTCGGGTATTTGTAGTGCTTCTAATGCCATTATACCGAGGAGCATTATTTTGCGAACGTGCAGCAGTTGATTTCCAACCGTGTCGCGAAATAGTGTCTCTGTTTTCGGTGCGCTCAACGGTTTGATTACCTTGGTGAGTAGGAAGTTAAATTTACATTCTCGATTGCCATGTACCTATTCTAATTGATATGCCACGTTAAAATGGGGTTTGCAACGGTACAAGAAGTTTCTTTAGTTATAATTTTGGTAGCCTAAGGATTTGCATTAATCTCATATTGTTATTGCTAACCACTTATCCAAAACTGTATTTTGCATTTGGAACAAAACCTAATTTTGCCTACTCTTTTTAAAGCAGACGAGAACTGTTTGTGAACCGATGATTGTTTAAGTTTTTTTTATGTTTCACAACACTCTTGACAATATCACATACTTACAAATGAACACCAACTTTTCGATGTCTTACTAATTGCTTTAATGCGATATGCTTATGCGTTTGACATTAAAATTGATTATCACAGACAATGATAAGTCGTAGTCTGTATAATTGACTATTAAGTAAACGTTTGTGATTGCTGAAATGCAAATGTTAAAGTAATTTATTAATGAACTAACGTACAATGCGAGTAATTTGATATGATAATAAATCAGAAAATAAATCATTCAATTGAGGGAGCGATTTTCCTTTAACGAACGAATCGTCTCCCTTGTTTAATTTAAGATTATTTTAATCTAGATTTATTGGATTTAGATTAGTGACGACATAGAGCTTTTTGCATTGCTTCTTGTTATACGCTATAAATAAACGCTTCTTGTATCATTTTAGTTTTCGTTGCGTTGTCCATTTTTCTAAGTTCTCGAACACGTACTTCTTGATTTCTATTTTGCACAGTCATCGTTTTTATTTGTGTGAATATAATCGATTATGGGTACGAAGGACTATTGGTACACATCGAAGTGTATAGGATTGCTATCTTTTGGTGGAAGTGACGATTATTCGAATGCTTCTTTTGTGTAGGGGCATGCCTTTTGTTTATCGTTTGTTTTTTAATACCAGGATGGCGTATCCAAGTAACCCATTCAATAAATAACTTATGTGACGTTGTGTTTGTGGATGTGTGTGAACTAGCTTGTATATTCTTCATCCAACTACACTTATTTTGCGTCATCCATCGTCTCGTCATTATGATTTATAGACTTTCATTATTGGTACACAAAATACGCAATTTGATTTCATTCTATACATAAACTCGCATACTGTTGGCCTTCTCTCTTTTCGAATACTTTGCTAACTGATATATAATCAGCCATAACAAAAAAGTGTATATTGAAAAGTGTTTAGTGCTTACTGTTGATGGGAGGAGGTTGCCATTATACTATTACAGTCGATAAATTGTTCAAGCCGTAACACGTGGCACTGTTAAAGCTTGGTGGACCGTAATGCAAACTCCATTTCAAGTAGGGTTTCTATTGAATATTTTTGTATGTGCATGAAGATGTCCAGCCCACAATCATTAGCTGTGTTCTGTGCGTGTGTTGTGTGTCGGGATGGGTTGTTTGTGATGTGTAACGCGCGATTGTGGGCTGGGATTTTCAGAAAGGTCAATGCTTGAATCAACATAAAATAAGGTCAGTAAGGGATACTAATATATAATTTAAGATTCTAACCAACTAGAATTGGTAAACTTGTGCAAATATGCAATAATTCGTTAGAGACAAGTGGGTCGCGGACGCTACGTTTGTTTTGCTTTCTATAAAACGCTGATTATTTTTACGATTGATTTGCTACTTAGTTTTGCCAACTATGAACTATCTTAGTTATTTGAGTTTATTATACATGAAGCAGACGCTTCTGGTTGGAACAAAAATTACACCTAATTTAGATTCAACGCTTTGAAGAATGTCTTGCTCGCTTTGATACATTTTGATTATTATATATGGCTGTGGACTTCCTATATTCCCCTATGCGACGATCCGTTTCCGATATCGCCCATCACCAAGTACATCCTCATAAAGCCGCAAAGTTATATATTCATACATTTTTTGTTTGTTCTTATCAAATGAGAGTGCTGGCCTGAGTGAGAGTGTGGGTCTGAGTTGTTACCCTCACTATGATTTATTTTCTGGTACTCAACGTGGCTGAAATTTTTGATCAGTTCAATAAAACTTTATTGCGGTAGGAAACGGTTATACACTTTATCAACTTAGTACACATTATTATTTGGTGTGACAAGGTGAAGAAAAGTACATACTTAAAACGCCACACCAAATTGTTAAGCGCAAAGAGTGATCCTCAAACCTCTTTTTATCTCCTTACGTCAACAGCCAGCGCGTCCCCACAAGACGACGATGATTCGTTAGACACGGACGGCTTTCGCGAAGATACTTGCCTCCTGGAGACGCCTACTCCGGGCACCGAATGCCCGCATGTTGAGTCTTCTTATTTGGGTGGTTACCAGAGGCGCGAGCCTAATACTTGTTTAGACATTATTACTACTCAGGATATAACCAGTTGTAATGATATTCAGCAGTATTATCACGATCAGGCCAAGTTATTTGTCGGGCAGTGCAAGCGTTTGGCTTCGACTGAAGACTTGGACGTTGATTCTAACATTGCGCCGGCGGATAAAGTTGTTACGCATACAGATAATAAAATTGGTGATAGTGATCTAACCGGCATTGTGCGCGTTGAACGTGATCTTTATAAGCTGATTGATCACGACCCGGTGCGACCCGGAGAATTACGAATTAGGGCGTTCGGTTCGCCCGAAGAGAAGGGAGCAAAGGATTCAAAGAAACCTGAAGATTGGGAAAGAAAAGAAGCTAGGACCGTGGAACGTCTGCATGGCGGAGCTGGCAAGGATACTACTGATGCTACTCATACTTCATCGGTTAAAACTGAATCTATCATTAAGGATAAACATAGTGAAACTGTTACTGAATGCACCGTTACTGCTACCACAACAACTGCAAATCAAAAGACACCAGAAAAACACATTTTGTTTAGCACTGTTAAAGAAGGAATTCCTAAGACGCAAACAGCTTTTACTACTCGTGGTACATCGCCTCTAGACAAAAAACATATTTCGCATGATGAAGTTTCTCCTATATCAAAAGTTAATCCAACACTAGAATTAGTTATTGGACGTAAGGAGGTCCACACTAAAGACACTACCGCTACTGCCGAAAGTCGACTGACCCTTTATAGTACAAAGGACGTTGAGATTTCAATTCATTCAAAATCTCATATTTCTGTTACTACTACCCGTAAAGATATGAGTGGCACTGAGACTTCCCAGCGTGTGGATGTCGGAATGACTACTACTGCCGAAACTAGTGACTCCAAGTCTTCAGAAGAAAGCATAATTAACAAAGAGGCATATATAGTACAACCCGTAAGTATCTCTGATACAACAGTTACAGAAACTACACAACGAAAACGAGACGAGACGGTCAACTTCAGTGGAATGAAGAAAGTTTACCGTTATGATTCCGAGATTACAGATACTCAACTCGACTCACCTCTTACCGAGGAAAGCTCGCATCATATTAGTGATACTGGTATTTCCCTAACTCGAGGTTTGACTGAT
Organism: Ecitophya simulans; assembly: GCA_027574965.2. Taxonomy (NCBI): domain Eukaryota; kingdom Metazoa; phylum Arthropoda; class Insecta; order Coleoptera; family Staphylinidae; genus Ecitophya; species Ecitophya simulans. The sequence goes on from JAODGE020005757.1 coordinate 13,896, forward strand.
ACAATGACAAGTTTTGTTCAACAACCATCTGGATTTGTGCCTGGCATGCAATCCACAGGTTTTGTGTCGGACAATATGGAGGGACAGGAAGAACATGAGTTAACTGATGCAGGTCTTAGTCCAATACAACCCGATGACTTCGCTCTGCTTGGAGCTTTTAATGAGGAAGAATCTCCGCAATTTACTGACACTGGTACTAGCCCCATCGACTTTCCTGAAAGTTCTTCTGTTGGCATTTCTCACATTGATACTTCCGAAGCAGCAACTTCGACCGACCTAATTGATACAAAAGATGCTTCCATCAGCCCCATTAAACCAGAAGATATTGATAGGCTAAGGGCCGAACAAGTAATTGTTATTCGTCGCGGATCATCCGATGTTAAAGCAAAGATACGATCGTTTGAAGAACAAGCGTTCAAAGCATCTACACAAGTTGAAGCTTTACGTAAAATACAGAAAGAATTTGTTGATTCTGAGGATGAATTATCTAGTATGAAAGAAGAAGAAGGAATATTAAAGGGATCAACGGAAACATTAGCTCAACTAGATGATGATAATTATGAAAAAGTAGAAAGCATTTCTGAAAAGTATTCTGCCAGAGAAACTGATTTTGACATGGATGAATCAACGCTATCAGAAAGTAAAAAAGATTTACGATTCTCGATGCCAAGTCATAGAGTTGGGCCTAAAATAGCAGAACTTCAGAAAGTATTTTCTAGGTCATCTGAAGACGTGAGTGAGATAAGCGAAAGAGCAAAGAAAAAGACTGTAATTAGTACTGCAATTAAAGAAACTGATATAGTAGATGAAAATCAAGTTAGATCCTCGGACGATGTAGAAGAAGATGGAATTAAGAGTGTAAAAGAAACTAAAATAATGTTTGAGGAGCTAATTTCCAAGTCATCTGAAAGCACTCCTATTAAAAAAATAAAAGTAAATGGTGATCAAGCATTACCTGATCGTGAGCATCACACTCCTGTACAACGTGAAGAGTTATCTGAAGAAGAGTTCTCTGCGCGTATGGTGGACTTGGAGCAACAAATTCTTCAAGGTAATCTGGATGATATTATAATTGAAACTAAAAAAGTATCTGTATCAAAGCGAGCCAAACGACATGCACCTGAATTGAATTCACCTGTGCTTGATAAAGGTGGTTCTCTGGATGAATGTGTTGAGGTGCCTTGTATTAAAAGACAAATTTTCGGCGTTGCTGATGCCGAAAAAGAAGAAGTTGTGGAAGCTCCAATTTTTGCAACGGTCAGTAAGGACATTGATGAAATACCAACTGGTCGAATGAAAGAATTAAAAGCAATTTGTACAGTTGAAAGCTTCCTGGAATCTGAAAAGAAGTCAGTAACAAGTGAAGCTAAAACTAATGGTAATCTAGATTATTCAATTGATGATACAGAAATTACAAAGCCTACCACATTAGATCTGAGGGGAACTGCGCCAAAAGCAGTTACGTCTGCAATTAGTCACAGTACCAAAATGCTATCCGGGATAGTACTCCAAGATCATGTTAAAAAAGGAACAATTACCATGGAAAAAGAAAGTGCAGAAAGATCTGCAACTTTGGTGAAAAAGGAAGAATTGATTTCTATGATAGATGTAAATCGAGCATTAAACGAAGTACTGGAGGCATCAAAAATGATTCGAGCAGATGTTAAAGAATTGAAACCTGATTTAACACCAACCCCAGAAGGACAATCAGTTACTATCATGCCTTCATCATCAATCGATCAGTTAAAATGTATTATTGAAAGACAAGAGGAGATGATAAATAATAAATTGTTAAAGAAAAGAATGGTAAAACAACACGACATTTTGGTTGACGATGAAAACAATACTACTGCCAAAAATTTAAAACACTTAGTGGAAACACATCAAACCACACCTAAAAGCAAATTAAGCAGTGATGTCAACGACGGAAACTTACTAGATATAGAAACAATTAAAACTGAATCTTCAAAAAAACAAGTGATTTCTTATGAAATTCTAATACAACCTGAAACAAGCCAGTCGAGTAAAAATATTAGTGTTCAACAAAATATTGAACAAAACACAATATTAGACACGCAATCTACACAAATACAGTCTACATTTAAACGCGAGTTAACTAAAGTCCCAAATGAAGTGCATGAAAGTACAGATATGCATAAAAAACTTACTACAATGAATTTACATTCAGATGAAAATAAAATACATGTAGATGCAAATATAGAGACACCAGCAGAACCTGCAGCTAAAGATGAATCTGTAATTAAACAGACAGAAAAATCGCCAATTGACATTTCAGCCAAGGATGAACCGGTTAAAAAACTTGTTGCCAGAAAAATAGTTACTTCAGTTAAACAAGAACTTGTAACTCACAAACCAATAAAGACGCCTGTTGAGAAAATCACTTCATTTAAAGATGAACCTATGACTATTGAGTATGCAAAGTCGCCTATAGCCGAAAAAGCAATGACATCAGTTAAGGGCAAACTAATAACACAAAAACTAGAGAAGACGCCTGATAAAGAAATAGCAGCCACTTTAGTTAAGGACGAACCGGTGACTATCGAGTTTGCAAAATCACCTGTAACCGAAAAAACAGTGACACCAGTTAAGGGCAAACCAGTAACACAAAAACTAAAGAAGACGCCTGATAAAGAAATAGCAGCCACTTCAGTTAAGGACGAACCGGTGACTATCGAGTTTGCAAAATCACCTGTAGCCGAAAAGGCAGTTACTCCAGTGAAGGACGAACCAGAAGCACACAAACCAGGAATGACGCCAGTTGAAGAAATTGCAGTCATTTCAGCTAAAGACAAACCTGGGACTATTGAGTTTGCAAAGTTGCCTGTAGCCGAAAAAGCAGTGACACCAGTTGAGGGCAAACCAAAAACACAAAAACTAGAGAAGACGTCTGATGAAGGAATGGCAGCCACTTCAGTTAAGGACGAACCTGTGACTATCGAGTTGGCAAAGTCACCTGTAGCCGAAAAGGCAGTTACTCTAGTTAAAGACCAACCAGAAGCTCACAAACCAGGTATGACGCCAGTTGAAGAAATTGCAGACATTTCAGCTAAGGATGAACCTGTGACTATCGAGTTTGCAAAGTCACCGGTAGCCGAAAAGGCAGTTACTTCAGTTAGGGACGAACCAGAAGCACACAAACCAGGAATGAAGCCAGTTGAAGAAATTGCAGTCATTTCAGCTAAGGACGAACCTGTGACTATCGAGTTTGCAAAGTCGCCTGTAGCCGAAAAGGCAGTGACTNAATGGCAGCCACTCCAGTTAAGGACGAACTTGTGACTATCGAGGTTGCAAAATCACCTGTAGCCGAAAAGGAAGTTACTCCAGTTAAGGACGAACCAGAAGCACACAAACCAGGAATGACGCCAGTTGAAGAAATTGCAGTCATTTCAGCTAAGGACAAACCTGAGACTAACGAGTTTGCAAAGTCACCTGTAGCCAAAAAAGCAGTTAGTCCAGTTAAGGACGAACCAGAAGCACATAAACCTGGAATGACGGCAGTTGAAGAAATTACAATCATTTCAGCTAAAGACGAACATGTGACTATCGAGTTTGAAAAGTCGCCTGTAGCCGTGAAAGCAGATACTCCAGCTAAAGACGAATTAGAAGGTCACAAACTAGAAAATACGCTTGTTGAAAAAGAGGGAGTCCTTTCAGTTGAGGACGAACCTATGACTATTGAGTTTGCAAAGTCGCCTGTAGCCAAAACAGCACTGACACCAGTTAAAGACAAACCTGAAACACAAAAACTAAAGAAGACGCCTGATGAAAATGTGCCAGTTTTTCCAGCTCAGGACGAACCTGTGACTATCGAGTTTGCAAAGTCTGTGGACAAGCCAAAAGCTCACAAACTAGAAAAGACTCTTGTTGAAGAAGTGGCAGTCATTCCAGCTAAAGACGAACCTGTGACTAACGTGTTTGCAAAGTCGCCTGTAGCCAAAAAAGCAGTGACACTGCTTAAGGACAAACCAGAAGCACAAGAACTAGAGAAGACGCCTGTTGAAGAGGTAGCAGTCATTCCAGCTAAGGACAAACCTGTGTCTATCGAGTTTGCAAAAACGCCAGTAGCCGAAAACGCTGAAGTTGCAAAACCAGCAAACATGCCTGCTGAAGAAATGACAGTTGTTCCAGGTGAATTGCAAATTAATATAACTAATGATATTTTAGAGAAGGTAGATTCTAGAACTATCAGAATCTCTGGGAAATATGGCAATGCATACTTGCAAAGCACAGGGAAAAGTGAAAGTAAAACAGTGTGTACATCTATTTTTAAATTACAAAGAAATGATGATGTTTCCCAAATATTTACCGATGAATTATGTCCTTTGATTCAAACGGACACCGAATTATCTCATGAAGAAGATTTTGGAATCAGAAAATCAACACCTACGTTAGACATTGCATGCAGCAATGATGAAAAGACATATGAAACTAACGATCATATGATATCATTTACGGATACAAGTTCCCCATCTCTGACATCTTCATCTTTACTGATTGCTTTGCCGGAATTACAAAAAAAAAATGTAGACACCATATACGAAGGAACGTCGGAAAAGGGGGAATCTCCTGTTGATTCCTTAGACGCCTCCGATCAATCAATGCATGGCAGCGAAGAAGATTCATTGATTCTTATTACTGATGATGTTAGTGTCTCACCTACAACCGATTCTCTAGAAAGAAGTATAATGGATACATCACAAATAGTCAATATAGAATTGGTTTCGGCAGAAAATGTTCAGCAAGAAAGTATTCGTACTTCAAAAATAACTATGACAAGAATTGGTACGAAAACCGAAAGCAGCACAGTAGCACATTCACAAGAAACAACAACTTCTAAACAGTTGAAAGTATTAACTCATACACAAGAAATGAATACTGAAAAAGTGGATGACTCAAAAGAAAAAGATACAAGTGAAAGTCATCTAGGTATTCAGAGCATATCTAATACTAGTAATATATATTATGCACCAACCACTACATTACCTCTAACCGATTTACAGGAAAGAATAGACGAAACAAGCATCGTAGAAAAATACGAGATAGCAATTGTATCAACGAAAGAGAAAGATGCAACGAAGAGAGTGCCCAAACCATTAACAGAAGATACATTAGTTGATACAAAGATTAGTACAACACATAGTCAGAGCAAGGTTACCGTAGAAAGTAGCACATCGTCAATACCGACCGCTACGACTACATCACACACCACACTGCATGAATCTGGAGTATGTTCAACAGGTATGCATAGTGATTCGTCCGCTACCGTATCAGTAGATGTACAAGCTAATAATGTAAATATGGTAGAATCTGTAGCTCTCAAGCGAACCTCCAAAGCTAGCGTAGAAGAGAGTATGAAGCACAGCGATTCAGCTAAATTTGCTGAAACAGATGTTGAACCCTTTTCGTCCGAGACTGACACGTCTTTTAAGCATGACGTGCAATACAAGACTGAACGATCGTCATCAAAGTTAAAATCTGAAACATCTCAGTACGACACGGATTCCCCAAGAAGTGACGATACCGAATATACTGAATCACACATTGAATCAATTATTGAACGAGACTATTCACGACGTCAAGACTTGATCGAACACAAAGATACGACACCATTTGACAATATTGCATCCGGCGATATTGTCATGGATGACGACATGATACAAATTACAATGCACACACCTGATATACCAACAGAAAAAAAAGACAAAAGTGACGACAGGAAAGTACTAAAACTAAGGAAACACACTTTAAATCGAAAAACGACTGAGAAGCATGATACTGCTAAACACACACGTACATTTAGTCCACGGCTACGAACTGTAAAATTATCAACGGAAAATGAATTGAGTTCAGACGATGAAAAACCAAAAGGCAAACAACAAATTAAAGACAAAACTTATGCACGTAAGGCGACAAGTGGTTCATCTTCAGTAAGTAGCTCGCCCTGCAAAATACCGAAATTAAAGCGTGAGTCACAGACTAAAAAATCAGTGAATATAATTTCTACTAAAGCGGAAACTAAAAAATACGAACATAAGTCAAAACCGTTCCAAATTGTGCATCAACCATACAAACCACCCAAAGTCACCCGTGTGTATGGCTACATGCAGTCAACCTTATCTCGAGACATGAAAATTGAAAAGAAAGAAACTGACACCAAACGTGTTATAACACAACCTAAAACAAAAACCAGAAAAGAACAAGATAATATAAACAAGAAAACAAAAGAATTAAAATCTGTGGACAGCAAACGCGCCAAACATACATACGAACGAATGACTATTTCTGCAGAAAATAAATCACGCGAAGGCACACCAGTTAAACAACGCACTATTAGAGACAATCGCGACAGTCCACAGTATTTATCGCGTACAATTAGCTATTCCTCCGATAGTTCAACACGCAGCGTCTTAAAAGAAGTTACTTCCACTACAAATATTACGAGAAGTGACAAAAAGTCTGTAAAAATAAGTGAAATAGATATATCCGAAAACAACAAATATAGCAAAGCGGAAATTCCTCCGCGCATACACAGTCCTAAGCCATCTCCGTCGCCCACTAAGTTGCGGCGTACAATTCCAATGGAGGAACATTTAAAGAAAGCGTCAAGCAGCGAAAAGTCGGTGTTTGCCCCGTCCTATAAGCCATCGACTGATTCTGATAGAACCGTCCAGCTTTCCGACCACAATAGAAGCCAATCCGTGACAACGTATCGCGCAAAAACGCCCGAAGGACAGTTGCTGGACTGTAGTCAGTCTCCAACCTCTCTTCCGGGTAGTCCAATTCGAGCTCGTTCGGCGAATGGCACACAAGTGATCACCTCTGAGGTGTTTACCAGCCACGATCAAACTGAATCAATTGAAGTGATCTATCGCCAACCTTATGAGAATTTGAAGCGTCATCGCACCGAAGGTGAAATGTCAATGATTGATACTACAGATTCCAGTCTTTCGGAGTCTATTGCTTTGCCAAGCTCTCCATCCGACCACGAAATCAGCTCTGAAGCAAACGGACATCGACAAAAGTCGTCCTCGCCTCTTTCTCCTAAATCTTCGCGAAAATCGCTTGAATCAATTCAGGAAACGTACCGAGTCAGTGATCTTATAACTTGCGCACAAATGTCCGGTGATCAGTTACTCACATTCGAAGAAATCCAAGAACGCTTCCAAATCCCAGAAGACGAAAGCGTTAAATTACCTCGACAATTGCTAATGTCGCAAATTGAGAAGCAATACGAAGCTACCTCATTGGCTTATGAACGCACCACGTCCACATCCTCCCATAAAACACAAGAGCAGCTAAAAGACCAGCTCGAAGCAAGCAAGTCTACCGAAGAGGATAAGAGTTCAGGTATCACACGTTCTGTGTTGCCTGAAACTGCTGAACCAACCCACAGCATGGCTTATCCAGTACCAGATGAGGTATAAACTAAATAGGGGCAGTAATTACGCTTTCCTTTCCGCTTTGTTGTATTAGGCACAGTCGCACTAAGTATTTAACAAACATCTCCTCAGGTATAGTACTACAATTTATACAGTGTTTATTCTAAGTATAGTCAAAGGTACATGGTGATCGTTATTTTGTTTTAATCGTACTAACGTTTTTGTTTTTATCACAAGGTGTGAACGTTTTACGACGGCATTCACGATGAATCTAAACATACCACGCATTTCCATAACGTCCGATACGGACGAGAGTGATCTCTTACGATTTAATATTCAAGAAGTTTTAACTGACATCGAAGAATTGGACATTCCTAAACAAAAAAAGAAACGCAAACGTAACAAATCCAAAGCCATTCAGCAAGCTATCGAAAAGGACTTGACAGATGTAGAAGACATGGAAGGGTCCGGAGATGAATTGCAAACGAAAATAATATCGCATGCTAACCCAATTAAACTAGACGACATTAACTTCGATGAAGGTTTTGTAATGGAGTCATATAATTCGAAAAATCAGACACGTTACAATCAACTTAATACTCATGTAACAAAAAATCTTGCAAAAAATCAAACTTTTTTAAAATCTGACTACGACGAAACTGAAGGTTTGACAGATATGGAAGATATTTATGCATCGGATGATGAATCTTCTTATGGTAGCAACCTCCCTGATACGGAACTACCCCAAGAATATGACGATAACGTCGTTGTTGACAATACAAAACATGATATGCGCAAAATATCAGTTTCTGCGTCACCCATTGCTTCTAATTCTGATTGCGATTCTGATAACATCCAGTCAGTTCGCAACTTCTCCAATACTAAGCAGTTGTTAGTTAATTCTATGGTTAATAATGTCATAACTGATCAAGAGGTACTGTCTGATACCTTAGATGAAAACCAAACCAAAAAAGTTAAAAAAGTTCGCAAGAGAAAACCAAAGGGTAGCTTGAAAAACCGTGGGGCGATTACAGATATAGAAGATGTTAATTTGTCCACAGAGGAAGCTAAAAAAAGCAATATTTTTAAAAAAACCAATCCTCAAAATAAACGAAAGCCATTTTATCATTGCGAGTCAACACTGTATTTTAGCGATAATGAAGATTGTGAGTTTTTAGAACCAAAAACTAAAGTTAAGACTAACTTGATAAAATCTCTTGTAATTCCACAAGGTGTGGATTTAGGTCTAACGGATGTAGATGATTTAGATGTTTCTGATGTTGAAGAATATAATTACGATTGCACTGCAATTGAGAAAAAAATTGACACTTTAACCGATGCTAACGGGGAGATATCAGAGCAAGCGCAACCAAAAATCCTATTGGCACCACTTGAAAACTTAGCCGTGGAAGATTTGTTTGATATTCACTTCAAACCAATACAAAAAAATAATCATTTACTAAATATTTCATCTGATCAACTTGGTGGTGAAACAGATATTGAAGACATTGATTCAGCAGGAAGCGACGCATTTAATACTGCAGTTGTTAAATATTATTCTATGCAAGACACGGACATTGAAGAATTTTCCGATGATGACAGTAACTTGGTAACACATAAAAGAAAACTTAAACTACCTGAATTTAAAAGAGACTTGATTGTTATCAAAGAAAACACAACCGGACGGCCTACAGTTGTTATATTACCATTGGACGATTACATTAGTAACGAACTCACCGCGGAAACTGCAACGGACTTAGAAGATTTTTCTGAAGATGATTTACTTTCAACATGTTCATCTCGCCGCCCATCTGCTCCAAACGTAATACAATTAGATGGTGGTGTTATTTATGAACACCAATTAGTTAAAAAAATTGAAGATTTACGTTTGGATGAAACTTTAACTGACGTTGAAGACCTTCATGAAAAGAACAAAGCTACCCCTAAACAAAAAAAGTCGGGTAATAAATTAAGGGTACCAGGAAAAGCACCGCGATACAATACTTACAGCAATGATAAAACTGACATTGAATCACTGTCTGATGAAAACGATCATCAAATCCAACAGGAACAGTTAATACCACAATGTGACGGTAGTACAGATGTAGAAAACTTTGAAGCATCTGACGTTGACTCCGTTTACAGACCTATATCTAGAACTCCGGACCATATGCATGAGATTGGTTATATTTACATGATTACTACCGAAGGTGCAAATAAAACTGAGCATCTGATAAATGTAGCATCGCAAGATTTTAATGACCATGTGCTCACACCGATTCAAACAGAATGTGAAGATATGCAAGCTTCGTGTGAGGAGGATATGGCTTGGTACTCTGATAACTCCTGCAATGATCTTCGTAAACAACTAAACGACAATTGTTGGAGTCAAGTCGATACTAAATCCGCGAGCAAGTTGAACATGGTGGAGGAGGCTCAATTTTTGCGTTGTGAATTTCTTGCACAACCGCCAACAGATGTGGAAAGTCTCGACGAAGATGCTGTGGAAGCCACTGAGGACTACTTTGAGAGTTTGACAACTGCAGGTAACATTGTAAAGCTTGACGATTTTAGGGGAATATTTTTGTTTTATTTTGTGGACATTCAATATTGCGTATTTACACAAGTTACTTAAAATAAGTCAAACAAATTAGATATAAGTCTAAATAAAAACACGTATGCTCACTTCAGCTGACCAGGTAAACTATTTTAAACCATTTGGCATGCTTTTGTCTTAGGTTAAGTCTAGAATAAGATGTGGTTAGATTAAGATGCGGGATACTTACAAATATGCAACATTTCATTAATTGCTGTGCAATTTATCTTTTTATAGAATGGGACGAGCCAAAACAAGCCACATTAACAGCAGAGACGCAAGGTAAGATTATTGATTTACATCCTTACTCAAATTTTCGGATAAAATGTACCGCCCACATGAGATGAGTACGTCTGTCGAACGCGAAAAACGTTTGACTTGAAAATAAAACTATAATATTACTAAAGCCCTTTTCGAGTTAGGAGCATCTCCATTTTTGATCAATTTGTTTCTCTATTTACGTCTCATGGCTTTTCTAATTTGGTTTTATTAATTTCTATCCATGTGTTATGATTTTGAAGCCAGAATGCTGTTTGTGCAAATAACGCATAGAAGTACATCAACGGATTATGACGTGCACATACGCAAATTAATTTCTGCGAATTTTGATAACATTAACAACATCGGTTGTGAGTTTTACGATATAACAAACTAATAACCTTTAAACTTATTAGCCCTGCTTACAACAAGGCAAAGTTCAAACATAACATTAGTCAAATGTTAATTAAAACTCATAAATGAATCGAATTAATCCGTTCTTACAATATGATTTAACAATTTGCCGACTAAATGCATTTGATCACCATGTTAGTCGTACATTGCATGTCCTCTATGCATGTTGCATGCGTAAGGTGTCATAAACATCGTCTCCAAAGAGACTTACAAAATAAAACAATAATATTCACTCATTACAACTACTAAACATTATAGATGTCAATCCTATTCACCAATGAAAACTAGCTTATATTTTAATTTCTTTTCAAATCAAGCAAACGCTTTGCTTCACTAATTTATACTTTGTACGTGTTGGTTTCACATCTTAGACATATCAAAATTGATTTTCTTTCTCTAATCATTCATTATCATACGATCAAAGAGATTTTGATTGCGGAAAACGTTTTATACAACAAAAATATGTTTTGCTCTATTACAACGAAATGTTCTTACTTCAGAGTGTGCGATTTGTTTTTGAGATTTTGATAACCAAAATTAATTAATGTCATGTTTAATGTTGTTTATTCTTCATTAGATGCTGTCCAGGCGATTGAAGAAATAACCTACGAAAGTGTCCTATTGACGAATCTGTATCGCAATACTCCTATCATAATTAATCCTTCCTACTCTGAAATTGACGACATGCTTAACAAGATGCTTTCCGAAGTCGAAGATCTAGATGCACAAATTGATGATTCTACATGTATCAATACTTTAGAACTGCAGCCATCTAATGATGCTCTGATTGAAGTTCCTATTAAGAAATCAATAAAAATTCCTAAAAAGTACAAAACTAATCACGAAATATTAATCGAGGAGCCGTGTAACTATGAGTTAATTTGTTTTAATAATTCAATAAGTCCTCACGAGGAACCCCATGAATACGATCTTATCTCATTCGAAGATCCAGTCTCAGTTGATAATTTAGCTGCTATTGAGGAGTCTATTTCGCATTTACTCTCTGATATGGAAAACGAAGAAGCTTCACTGCTTTTAGCGCAGGATACCTATGATGCGGTCGAAACGCAAGCCCATCCTGTATATGCATTAGATAAAGTTGTTCACCGGGCATCGAGTGAGAGTTTGAGCGAAGTGTCAGAAGCTAGTTCAGATAGTTGGGGTGATGATGATGATCATTTAAATCCCTACGAACCAATTCAAGCAATTGGTTACAAAACGTATAATCCTGAAGTTTGGTGGGAAGGTACTTATAGAAATTTAAGCATAGTTCCCGAAGAAGACGAAGAGTCGTGTAGTTTATTAGGTCATACAGATGCTGCTGCAAGTTATGAGCAATTAGATCAACGAAAACCAAGTATTTCTAGCGATGCTAGTGGTAGTAGCGATTCTTTAAATCACGATAAAATAGTTAAAGCAGAAGTTAAGTTGTTAGTTAAAAATATTGATCGTGGCAGAGAAGAAATTGAAGTTCACTCAGTTCGAGAATTTGTCGACAAAGCAGGATCAAAATCAGATACTATTTTCATTGATTATAACAAAGACAGAACTTCCAAGCCAGTTTATACTTTGCAACGACTGTTTGTCAGGTCCCCTAACAGTGATCGAACAGAATTAGTGGCCGCACCAGAATATAAATTTCCATTGGAATGTGATTTCAGTCAATCGACTTCATATTACTCTGATCATGAAAATAACAAATCTGATGATGACGAAGATGAAGGTGTAGAAGATT